>CANXYC010543743.1:0-13114 GCA_948193065.1 Aleurites moluccanus | reverse complement strand
ATTTTTACAAATCATATTTTCTCTTTCAAGTTTATTATCTTACTTTTATTCTTACATTGTTTGCTAAATATTCAACCAACCTTATTATTTTCCAAATAATAGCAATAATTAGGAGTGATTCGTTGATATCCCCTTCCTCGTGGGATCGATACTTACTTATCACTGTTACTTGCCACGCGACTTTGCGGTACTGCAAAGTTGCAACAATGGACAGTACATAAAAGTATTTTTTAAAAAACAAGATTAAAACCATAATTTAAAACTAAAGAAATGTCCCCTATGAATTCAAGTTTAACTCTAACTCCATTCTCTATGACCAAAGAACTTTCAGTTTCTCTTGGCTTCTGTTTGTTTTCCAACCCTTGCAAAGTTTTACAAACATGAACAGATGCTCCAGTACCAATCCACCAAGAATCAATAGGATCATCAACTAAATGGGATTCAAAACAAACGTAAACAAGAGAAATACCTTCTTTATTCTTTTTTCTAGATGATTTTTATAATTAAAGCACTCGTATTTCTCATGACCCTTCTTTTTGCAAAATCAATACTTTTCTTCTTACTTTATATTAGCTTTAGGACCAAGATTGTGAGACTAACCATGCTTTCCTTTTTAACCCTTTTTAGAGTAACTAGATTTGGATCATTTTTTCTTTCCATGGTTGTTATGAGTAGTGAATGAAGGTTGAGAAACTACTAAGGCATCTACCCCTTTCACCAAATTTTCAACAACTTTCTTCTTTCGTTGCTTTTCCTCTTCTTGGGAGCATTTAGCTATAAGCTCACTAATAGACCATTTCTCCCTAACAACATTATAGGCAGTTTTAAGCAGATCAAAATTGGAGGGTAGAGTACTAAAAACTTGGTGAACAATGAACTCGTCAGGAAGGACTATGTTAACGGATGTGAGTTGTTTTGGGTAAGTAAGCATGTTATGAATATACTCTCTCACCCCACCTACCCCTCCATACTTCATACGCATGAGCTTCCCCATAAGCTCTCCAGATTCGGCTTTATTAGTCTTTAGGTATACATTTCCTATGGCATCAACAAGTGTTTTTGCATTATTGTTATCGAGAATAAAATCCAAGATATGTTAAGCTACAATCTTCTTAATAGCCATCACACAAAGGCGATTATCTCTCACCCAAACCTTATGAGCTTCCTTTTGCTTAACAATACTAGTATTGTGGTTTCAGGAGGTTCAGGCTCATACAAGGCAATATCAAGATCACTCATTCCTAAAGCAAGCCCGATATCCAATTTTCATTGCTTATAACTGGCTCTAGTTAATATTTCAATGCTAGTTAATTGATTGTTTGCAACAAAAGAGATTGTTCAAGAGATAAAATATATAACAAGTTAAGAAAACATAGGCAAAAGTATACAAGAATAAGCTTCAAACCATTATAACTTTATTCTAATGAGAGATCAAGTACATCATTGTAAAATCTCTTTTGGGTAGACAATATAACATGCTGATAGGTCACTCCAATATTTGAGAAAAAACAATACACATGAACTCCCAAGAAAAAAAAATTATCCCTTTGGATAACAAATTTTCAATTTATGCTACCTCTCTAATTTTAATTCTTAAACTATTATATATAATAATCATTTAGATAAGTTAAAATATATAATAACTTAGAAAATTAAATAAGAATTTAAAAACTTTTATAAGTAATTCACTTTAGTGTCAATACTTATATTAAATTATAAATTCTCTTGTAAGATAATTTTTTTATTTATGTTCATATTATTAAAATTTTAAAATTATTTAAATATTTTCCCTAACTAAGGAAGTAGGCTAACATGTACATCAAATATAAACCATTATTTTGTAGTGATTATTTTATGATCACCTAAAATATCAACTAACAAATATGATGTAGAATTCAATTATCTTAACCAACACTGTTAACTTCGCTGTAAAAAGTAATGAATCTCATAATATATAATATATTCACAAAATAAATCAGAAAATTAAAAATGGAACATGTGAACTTGCAAATCATTTATTGAATAAATTAATTCATAATCACATAACGTGGTTATTGATTGTTGGATAAAGAGTTCACGTTACCCAAAAAAAAATGGCCATGATTTTTATTCAAGGTTCAACACTGAAACCGAAGAAATATTAACATAAAATAAATACTCAGATTGTTATTAACCAACAATCAACAATCAGCCTATACTTTTTTTTAAAAAAAAAATTATGTGAACACTGATGCAGTATCATTCGTTTCACCGATTTGTAAAATTTTGATTCAAGCTCAATTTTAATTAGTATTTATCACGGATTTTTAAGCATTTAAGAAATCAATAAATAATTTAATTATATATAGAGAGACTCTAATATCACATATTAGATTATTTAGTCCATAAATTATATATATATATAATTAAACTACTGTAATTAAGCAATTTATAGTATTTCTTATTGGTCTTCATTAATTTTATCTTGAAATTGAACTTGAAAAAAAAATTAATGTATCACGCATAAATATTCATGGTACGGCTAGATAGTTCATTTTTAAATCGACAAAACTCCCTATAAATAAAAAATATGATATTTACGTACTGTTAATTAAAGAGAGATAATACCACTTATAAATTAAAAAATAATTAAGATTCTCTTATTATAATCTTAATTGAAAATAAAATTTAATTAGAATTTAATTCATATTAAAAAAACTCAAAACTCATATAATCATACTTAGAATTAAGTCCATTCCATTAAACCTTTAAATAATGGACTACAATAATATATTTCAACTACTTATACTAACTTATATTATTTTATAAATCAAATTCAATATAATCAATAAGTCCAAACTTAATAAAATTCTAATAATTATTACTATATTATATAATTTACACATAATAAACATATAAAAAATAAATATTATAATTTTAAATAAATATTGTTTTATTTTACATTTTCTTTCTCCAAACAAGCTCATTTTATTTATACATCACAAGGTAGGTGACCGCTGACAGTTCAACTTTTCACTTTTTATGTCTTCTCCGTGCTAAGTCGATTAGCTAAGAATCAATTGATGGATGATCTTTCTCTGGTTTGCGCTATTAGCAGATCCAAGTAGAAACATTTGTGTCCTTTTTACTGTAAGTAATTTGGTTCTATTCCTCTCTCTTTCTCTCATTTGATTGCTTAGCTGAGGTGAACCCTTGTCCTGTCAGTCACCATGAGCTCCGCTGCCTGTAAAGCGATTGCAAATCGTGCTGTCAACGGATCGTCGAGCCCGACCACCGCTCCCTCGATCCACTGCCACCATGAACAACAAATGCTTCAGAACAAAAATGCTCTGTTTTTATTTTATTATGTTCTGTTTTATTAAAAATTTGTGTCAAGAAATGAAATTTAAACAAAAAAATGAGGAAATTGCAACAATTTATAATTAAAAGATGCTTTATTCCTGGATTGTGCATGTGATCATTTGAATGGATGCGATATGTAAGTGTGAAACTGATGTGAAATTCATCCGAAAAATTTTTACATTTTCCAGATTTTATTTTCCATTTTTCTGTTTTTATTTTTCCATTTTTTCATATTTCCTTTGTTATAAATGATTTAGCATAATAAAATTTTGAAAATGTTGATGTTTTTACAACATCAAGCAACTTCTGCTTGCCATCCAGAGCTTATGTGGAAAAGAAATTTTATCAAAAAAGAAAGGAAACAATAAATCATCGGATTTATTATTTCTATATAAGCTGTTTAATTTACCTGTATTAATTTTCCTTGTCTTTAATCTGCCATGGATATTGATCATTGTAAAACCCATTATCTTAACAAAATTGTAAAGCCCATCTCCAATCAACTGATATAAAAACCTGCAAAATTATATTATAAAGCAAGAAACAAATAAAATCAATGAAAAAATAAAATAAGCATTTTTTAAGTAAACTTTGTTTAATTGGTTAGAAAGAAATAGAAAATTGGATTTTATTTTTCATTTTTTAATTAGCATTATTGAAATTCTCTCCAAAGCAGAAACACCAAGAATCAAGATGGATAGGATAAAGTGGATGATAAATATTTAAGTTTTTTAATAAGTATTTATCAATAAAAAAAATGAAAAGACAAATATCAGTCACATAATTAAATCTTAGAAATTTACTAATTATTTTTAAAAAATAAAAAGAATGTAATTATTAATTAGGTTAAATTTTAAGAACTAAATAATAATTTATCTAAATACTAGTATATAGTGTAGGCAACAACTTGCAAATTTTTTCATTAACTAGCATAATTTCATGGAAATTATTTTTCAACTTAGATAACTAATTCTAGTTGGAATCTCCCAATTCTGTGTGCCAAAAAAATACAACTTGCAAATTGACAGATACAGCTAGCATATGGGCATTGACTAGGAAACAAAATATTGATAAACCCAAGAAAAAAAAGCATTTTGGCTATTAGAAAAAATTATTTCTTACCAATTTTCATTTTCCAATTCTTGAAAATCAAAATTAATGTGAAGCTCTTTATACTTTTCCTCTTTTTTCTTACTCTTCACTCGCTCTTTGTCCGAGTCACGGCAGCTGCTTAGTTGGCTGTCTTATGTGCATGACCTTAAAAAAAAAAATAATAAGTAAATTCATTAAGTTTATAAAATACTCCAGAATGGGGCGATCCACTGGCACCATGAACAACAAATGCTTCAGAACAAAAATGCTCTGTTTTTATTTTATTATGTTCTGTTTTATAAAATTAAGTATATCAAATATTAATAATTTTTATTGATTTATAATATTTATTTTTATTGATTTATAAAACCAGTAATCATTTCAAATCCCAAATCCAAAATAAAAGGAAAAGGAGGAAGAAGATGGGAGTAAGTATCCATGATCAAGTCTGTTGATGGAAAATTCTCTCCCTCTCTCATTTCTGCTATTAGCTGATCAAAATTAAATATTTTCTCCCATTTTTTCACTGTAAGTCAAAACTCTGTTCCTTATTCCGACTTCGGAGCATTTGAGTTATTCATTTTAATTTCTTTGTTTATGTGTTTTCAGAAGGTGTTGTAAATTTTCATTTCACATTAATTTAACAAAAAATTGTACTAGATATTGGTCAAGGCTTTAAAATCTGTTTTATTTTGTTCTCCCAGTTGATTGGCCATCAATGAGGGTTCCAATATCTTTGCAGGAAAATATATAGGAAGCTTTTATTGATTTCTATCTGAGGTGATTTTGCCACGCACTATATTGTAATCAACCATTATGGCGTCTTCTTCCATTGCTCGTGGATGGAAATATAATGTGTTTCTTAGCTTTAGAGGCAAGGACACTCGTGATAATTTTATTAGCCATCTCTATGATGCTTTGTGTCGGAAAAAAATTAAGACTTTCATAGATAATGGCCTTGAAAGAGGGGAAGATATAACACCAGCCCTTTTGAGAACAATTGAAGAATCAATGATTTCTGTAATCATTTTCTCTAAAAACTATGCATCTTCTCCATGGTGCTTGGATGAAATGGTGAAAATACTTGAATGCAAGGAAACACACGGACAGACTGTTTTACCAGTTTTCTACCATGTATCTCCCTCTGATGTAGCAGAACAGAGTGGGAGTTTTAGAGATGCACTTATTGAGCTTGAGAAGAACTTTGTGGAGAAAATAGAAATGGTGCCTAGGTGGAGGGCTGATTTGACGAAAGTGGCCAGTATCTCTGGATGGGATTCTCAAGTAATCAGGTACGTTGAATTTCCATGCTTCTTCCATGTTTAAAGTTTCAAAATGGACCATAGAAAGACTTGTGATCTTTTATGTGCAGAAGGAAAATGCAATAGACAATTAATTTTTACAGTAGAAAACAAAGTATTTTCATTCAAGATAGGTTTTTGCTTGCAAATATTGTTAAAATGTATGAAAACTGCTTCCGGAGAACTAGCATACAATTTTCTCACATACTTAACTTGTTTTGGTCACAAGGTTTATGTAAGAAGCAAGACAAGGTTGTGGGCATAGAGGGACTTGGGCTACAAAATGTAGAGGTCAATGGGACATTGGATCTGGAATAATGATATCATGGTATTTTAAAGGAAAAAAATAGATAACCATGAACAACTTATCATATCAGAAATCGTAATACTTTATTTTACTTGTCTCTTATTATTTACGCTAAATCATGGTACTTTTCAAATGAGCTTTATACTCGGGTGAAAATAATAAATTTTTTAATAATACTAACAATAGTCATTTTGTCAGCCTATTCTTTGGTTTAACAAGGATTAATGATTCATCTATGGCTTGCTTAGTTGTCAGTACTAATCAGCATTTACTCGGCTATTGATTTAACAAGGATATTTGGTGATTGATTTATTGCTTGCTTAATTGTCAGGACTAATCAACATTTACTCAGTTAATTGGTTTAGGTTCCATGACTTGACAGTTACTGCCACTTAGAATTTAAGCATAAGCTAATTTCTTGTGTTTTTAAGTGCCCACTGATAGCTTGTAGCTGTTGAAATAGTAAATTTTTATGCAAAATAAATGAAAAATCTAGTAAAATAAACATCTGAATGGAAGGAGCACAAACTGATTTTTGATTTGTTTAACTTTCTGAGAATATTGTTTGCTGATTTGATCTTCTCTCTCCCTCTCTAAAGTTATATGTGATCATTGAAAACATGATAGAAAATTTTCTTTCACTTATTTCTTTTTTCATTTGCTGGAGATGGTTTTTCTTTCTATAAAATTTATTTTACTGAGTTTAACTAGCAGAGATTCTTAACTTACTAATGGTTTAGTACAAAATATTGAGTTTATAAGCGTAAGGACTTGATTGGACACAAGACAAGTATTACATGTAAGTACAAATGGTGCATAGTGCTATGACTTTCAATGTAGTTAATCTTTTTTTTTTTTTAACAAGAATACAGTGGCTCAATAGAAAATGTTCATGCAAAAAAAAAAATGTTCACTATTTTCTTTGTTTCTATTTGTAGCATTTTGTCCCAACGATTTTTATTCTTTATTAGGTCTGAGGCTAAACTTGTAAACGAAACTGTGGAAGATATTTTGAAGAAATTGGGGAATGCATCCTCAAGAGATTCCCAGGGCCTGATTGGAATAGATTCACCCATTACTCAGATTATAAAGTTATTACGCATTGGGTTACCAGATGTTCATATTGTAGGAATTTGGGGTATGGGTGGGATAGGTAAAACAACTATTGTTGGAGCCATTTTCAATACTCTCTCTAGCCAATTTGAAGGCTGTTGTTTTCTTGGAAATATCAAGGAAGAGTCTAAAAAATCTGATGGGCTAATTTCTTTAAGAGAAAAGCTTCTCTTTGAAATATTAGAGGAACAAAATCTACACATTGCCACGCCCAACACAGGGTCCATTTCCATTCAGAGTAGGCTCCAGCACAAAAAGGTTTTACTTGTTCTTGATGATGTGGATGATGTTCATCAACTAGAAGTCCTAATTGGAAGACGTGATTTTGGTTTGGGTAGTAGAATTATTGTGACGTCTAGAGACAGACATATTCTTAAGAATGGAGTTGATGAAATATATGATGTTAAGGGATTAAATGATGATGAAGCTCTTCAACTATTTAGTTTGAATGCTTTTAAGGAAAACCATCCCTCAGAATATAATATGAAGCTGTCAAGTAGGGCAGTGAAATATGCTCCAGGTAACCCCTTGGCGCTTAAAGTTTTGGGTTCTTTTCTTTTTGACAGAAAGAAACAAGACTGGGAAAGTGCACTGGATAAACTTGGGAGAATTCAGCCTCCTAAAATTTTTCATGTTTTGAGAATAAGTTTTGAAGCATTAGATGACGAAGAGAGAAGTATTTTTTTGGATATTGCATGTTTTTTCAAGGGGCAGCAGATTGATTTTGTAAAGAGAATTCTAGATGGTTGCGGTTTCTCAGCTGACATTGGAATTAGTGTTCTTGTTGATAAATGTCTTATTACTATCTTCCAAAACAAGCTAGGGATTCATGACCTGTTGCAAGAAATGGGTCATGAAATTGTTCGCCAAGAATCTATTAAAGAGTTGGGCAAGCGCAGTAGATTGTGGAGTCCTAGTGATGTTTGTCGAGTGTTGACCAAAAATCTGGTGAGAGCCTTATGCACATGTATTTTTACATACACCTGTGTGTATATGTATTTGTGAAATTAAGCTTAACAAAAGAAAAATCGTTACATATGTATATAATTTATGCTTTATTTATTCATTGTTGTTTTTGCTAGGGAACTGAAAGAGTTGAAGGTATATCCTTAGACACATCTAAATTGGGAGAAATGAACTTGAGTTCTGGAGCCTTTGTGACAATGTATAACCTCAGATTGCTCAAATTTTACAATTCTGGGGTTGAAAATAAGTGTAAGATCCACCTTCCTCATGGCCTTGAATTTCTTTCTGATGAATTGAGGTTGCTTCATTGGGATGGATACCCTCTGAGCTCTATGCCATCCAGTTTTCAAGCAGAGAACATTGTGGAACTTAACTTGGCTTACAGCAAGGTTAAACAACTGTGGACAGGTTGCAGGTATGCTGCTTTTGTCTTTATTCCCTCCACAATCTGCACCACACCAATCCCGCGCCCCCCCTTTTCCTCTTCCCCCTCCCTCTTTTTTTTCTTGTAGGGTATGCGTGGGCTAATTTATTATAGCCAATTATTTTGTTTTTGCAGAATCTTGGGAGCTTGAAAGAGATCAATCTTAACAATTCTGAGAACTTAACTACCCTTCCAGACCTTTCACAAGCCAAGAATCTTAAGAGACTAAATTTAGAATACTGTACTAGCTTGGTAGAATTTCCCTCCACTGTTAGGTTTCTAGACAAACTTACTGATTTGAATATGAAACATTGCACAAGCCTTGTAAGTGTGCCCGGTGACATTAAATTGAGATCACTTAAGACTCTTAACCTTTCTGGCTGCTTAAAACTTAGAGAGTGTCCAGAGATTCCTGAGAACATAAACTATTTAAATTTAAATGAAACTGCTGTAGCAGAACTTCCGAAATCAATCGGGAATGTCAGTGGGCTTTTTTCATTGAATTTGAAGGACTGTAAGAGACTTGGGAATCTTCCAGACAGCATTTGTCTGTTAAAATCCCTTTCTACTATTGATTTCTCTGGCTGCTCAAGAATCACAAGGTTTCCGGATTTTTTAGGGTATATAAGATACTTGTACTTTAGGGAAACCTCAATACAAGAAATTCCCTCTTCAATTGGTCTTCTCTCCAGGCTCTCTTGTTTGGATCTTATGAACTGCAAAATGCTCAAGAAACTTCCTTCAGATCTTTCTAAGTTGGCGTCTCTTGTAAAGCTTGTTCTCTCTGGCTGCTCAAGCATCATGGAGTTTCCAACTGTTCCAAGGAACATAAGGGTGTTGTTGTTAGATGGGACAGCAGTGGAAGAAATTCCCTCATCAATCAGGCATTGCTCTTCATTAATGGAATTGAACTTGCAAAACTGCACCAGATTTTATATTCTTCCAAGTAGTATTTTTCAGTTGAGGTATCTGGAAAAGCTCAATCTCTCAGGCTGCTCCGTATTTGAGAGTTTTCCAGAAATTTCAGTAGATGAGGTATTTGTGAGGTATCTTTATTTGGATGGAACAAGCATAAGAAAGTTGCCATCATCAATTCAAAAGTTTTGCAATCTTTCTATCTTGGAATTGAGAAACTGCAAAAATCTTCATATACCGCCTGAGAATTTCTCAACTAAGTGGGGAGAAAGTTTTGAATATTTACGTACGCTATATCTAAATGATTGCAGTTTGTTGAACGTGCCTCATTGCATTAGCGACTTGGTCTCATTAGAAGCATTAGATCTTAGTGGAAACCCTTTTACAGAGATACCTGTAAGCATCAGTAAACTTGTTGAGCTGCAATACCTTGGTTTAAGAGATTGCCAGCTGCTAACATCGTTACTTGATTTTCCACCTTGTCTGACGAAGTTAGATGCGGACAATTGCATCGAACTGAGGTCAGTATCATATACAACAGCTGAAATTGAGGGGAACATTTTTGACTTTTTTTTCAATAATTGTGGCAACTTGTATTCAATTGCAAGGCAAAACATCATGTCATATGCCCTAACTAAATTTCAGCTTTATTCAAGAAGATTGCACTGTCAGGTCTCTCTCTTTGTTATCATCCCTTTTTTATTTTTTTACTTTTTATTGACAATCTCCCATGTTAAAAATCATTATTTTTACGGTTGCAGATATCTTCTGGGGTAGCAGGGGAATCTAGTTTGTGCTTACTTTGAAGTAGCATTCCAAACTGGTTTGAACATCAAAGAGAGGGATTTTCTATGACCATCCAGCTGCCTTCATATTGGACTGATGACAAGTTCTTGGGTTTCAGCCTCTGTGCTGTTGTTGCATTTAACAACTTCTATATTGATGACTCTGGTTTTCAAGTTAAATGCAGATATCGTTTCCGAAACGAGTACGGCAACTACAATGATCTCAATTGCTATTTCGGTGTTTTGTATGGTAAACGAATCATCAGAAATACGATTTATTGTGAAGCAGAAGATTCTGGAACACATTATTTGTTCTTTGGGTATGATCCCCGTGTGGATGTTACAAAAGATAGTAGGTTCAGGACATCCAGAGAGGTCCTAATTGAATTCTACCCTGAAGATATAAATGGGAATTCTCTACATTGTTGCAACGTGATCAGCTGTGGGGTCAGTATATTATATGTATCGAAGAACTAATAAGTTTGACTTGATAAAAATAAATAAGAAAAAAAAAATCATTGTCAAGCAGTGTTTTTTATTAGGACAAATAAGTTTAATTAATAACAATTAATAAGTAAATTTATAATTTATATATACAATAAAAATATAATTTATATAAATAAATAAATAATCTAGTATGTTAATCTACGAATTGATTAAGATTTAATTTTTATTTCTCTTATTTATTTTTATTAATTTATTGATTTATTTTTATTTTTTATTAAGTTAAAAATGGATGGTGAATTCCTCAAAAATAATTTTTATTATATAAAAATGTCAATTAAGAGAAAACATTGTGTATATTTTCTCTATTTAGTTTTGAGGTTTCAATTGTAACTAGGTTTTCAAATTTTGGATAAAATTGTTTTAAAGTTATAAATATGAATAATTGCAAAAAATATAAAATTGAGTAAATTTATATATAAAGTCAAGTTTAAAAAGATATGAATACGAACTTATATTAATACAAATTTTAATAAACTTATATTAACTTGCTTAAAATCTCAATGTACCTCTTATGTAAATTTTAACATTTTATTTTGGAACAAGTTAAAAAAATACTATGTAATTTGAATCATTTATATTTATAGTTATGTGATTTTTAGGGATTTATAATTTAATTATTTAGTAATTAAGGGTTCAAACCATTGACGCCATTAGTTTATATATACGTAGTGTTGACATGAGATAGTGAGAATTTTAATATTTTAATATTTTAATCTGACTTTATTCCATGTGGATAAATAAATATTCACGTGGAAATTTTGAATTAAAAAAAAATAATTTAAAATGAAAAAATATAAAAAAAAATAATGAAATTCAGGCATTTTCAAAGCTGAAAAATAGAGATGTGAAGAGCTGAGTTGTTAGTGAGCAGTTTCGTCACACCCTGAACTCAAGGGCACGTGACAGACACCATAAATCACACATTAACTATATATAAAATATATACAATAAAAGTAACAAAATATCTTAATATGATTACACAACTAAATAAATGTTATTATCTGAATAATAAAAAAATAAAATTACTCAACAAAACTTTAACTTTTCAAACTCAGCTAGCAACTTGGATGAATTAAAAAGATAGGGATGAATATCTTAACTATGTGAGTGATACTTACCAATATATAAACTTGGTGCTCTACAAATGCACATGCATCATGTCAAATAAATAAATAATCATATAGTTAAATAGAGATGAACATTAGTTCACAAGAACCACGCTAAATCTCAATTTAGGGAGATAATCCCCAGTGCTTGCTCTCAGATTCTAAATAATGTCCCTTATATCTAAATACAGGGTCTCAGTCATTTCTGAACTAAATCAGGCAGTGCCGATTCAACTGGTTGCAGCGTCGGTGTGATAAACAAGCCTTCAAATTATCATACACTAGTCATAGTTTATCATATCATGCTTATCAATCTATAATTATCATGTCATATTTTTAAGTAGTCTAATCTCATCCAATAATCACAAGTAATATGCAACACGAATTAAAATGAAGCACACACATATACATATCAGAATGTTCAACTAATATAAAGACAACATGTGTTGATGCATAAAACGCAGAAAAATAAATTAGGAAATATCATTTTGAGTTGAGACGATCCAATTAATTTTCTTTAGAACACCTAAATAACTTTGAATATTCTGCTGAAATTTCGGCAGAATCTCCCCTAGAAAACAAATATTTCCCAAGCTGCAATAATAAAATCAAACACTTCTAAATAGCCCAAGACTCGCAACAATCAATATACAACAATCAATATCAACTCAATGGCCCCTCCTATATTTCCAATTCAATAATACCACAATTATTTTAAATTCTAATTTCGGACTACATTCGAAAGCTGCTTATGTATCCCTTGAAATGATTTTATATGTTTATATATATATTATAGAGGGAGAATCAAGCCTACATAACTCTCAAATAATCACAACAATATATATATAATTTCAAGAATTTAATTTCAATAAAACAAAGTGACTCAAACACTTAATCATTCCTCAGGTCATGAGTTCAAGTCATACCACTTGCAATATTTATTTAAAAATTTTATTCTTTAAAATCTTTATAATTTATTTATTAATATTAATATTAATATTAATATATTTTTTTAAAATTTTTAGATTAACTCATACTCTTTAATAAATAAAATATTTTCATCACTTTAATTAAAATAATTTTCTTTATATAATTAAAATTATGAGTAATTAATATGTTATTATATATATATATATATATATATATATATATATATATGGTTTGCTAAACTATCTTTAAATATTTTTTAAGAATTGGGAATATATATAAGAATTGGGAATATATATATATCAATTCTTAAAAAAAATTTAAAGATA
>CANXYC010543660.1:0-17366 GCA_948193065.1 Aleurites moluccanus | reverse complement strand
GCTTTAGGAACTTTTCAGACCATCCTAAGGGTAGCTTTAGGAGCTTTTCAGACCATCCTAAAGGCAGCTTTAGGAACTTTTCAGATCATCCTAAGGGTAGCTTTAGGAACTTTTCGGACCATCCTAAGGGTAGCTTTAGGAACTTTTCGGACCATCCTAAGGGTAGCTTTAGGATCTCATCAGACTTTTCTAAGGGTAGCCTTAGAAGCTTTTCAGACCATCCTAAAGGTAGCTTTAGGAGCTTTTCAAACCATCCTAAGGGCAGCTTTAGGAACTTTACAGATCGTCCTAAGGGTAGCTTTAGGAGACCATCAGACTTTTCCTAAGATAGCCTTAGGATATCTTTACTTTATCATGGTAGCCTGTGTCCACTATCAGCATGATTTCTAGAAAAGCAACCATGATGAGCATCCATTTGTTCCAAACAGACAAGAATAACTAAGTTCACTTACATCACGTCTGTCATTCAAAATGGACAGCCGTGATGGGGACAACTGTGAACACTCATTTTTTACACCCCTCGGACTTATGCCAACTCGAACGGCATTCCCTGAAACCAAACCCATGCTCGGACAGACCCGAAACGGCCTCAGAAAGAAGTCTGGGCACAGGTGCCGGCCTCTAGGCTTGGCATTGCCGCCAGAGAGGGGTGGCAGCGCCTATGGATGGCAACCGCCATGCCTAGGGGTCCTTGCCGTGGCTGCCACCCTCTTTCATACCCTGTGCCGCCAAGGCACTATGGTGACACCGCCACCCCTTTTTGGTAGCAACTTCTTCTCTTATCGGCGGCAGCGACATTCTACACTTGATTTCTTCCGAATCTCATATTGAAAAATGATGGGATTCGACCCCCTAAGCTCCTATTATAAATAGAGAGCCTCCCCCCACCTTCCAGACACACAGTGACAGACGGTGACACACAGGAACACACCAAGACTAGCGGAAACAAGGAAAATAAGACAAAAAATTATTTTCGTCACTAGATTTCATCTTTTTTCCTCTCCAAGTTATATTTTCTTCTTTTTTAGCTCTCTTTAAATTTAAAAGAGTTGCTATTAGGGGCGTATTGAGCCTCTCAGTTGAATATTTCTTCAAAGCAAGGTCCCTCCGGCTGTTTGTTTTCTTAAGAGCTAAGAAGGCATCCCGACCCATCTCCTCGGGCGTCATCCGATCCAAGGTGGAACTCCGATCCGAAAGAGCACTCCATCCGCCAGCATCCCTAAAAGCTAGGGCAAAGGTACGGTCTCCTAACTCATCTTATTTATTTTGGTAAAGCATTAAAATAAAGAATAAAAACATGGTAAATTGGGCATAAAATCAACCCTCCTTTGTGAGAAGGAAGAACTGCTTGGGTTTTGATTCCCATTAGACGGGATACGCAGGCAAGCTGTATGAAAGCTTTAAATCCAAAAAAGACAAAAACCATCTCTTTTCCTTTGATTATTTGCCTAACTTTATTTGTCAAATATATTGTTTGGGGAATGTGTGATCAACCTAGAACCCATAAGGGCTAGAGTTGATATCTCCTATTTTTGAGGTTTTAAGATGTAATAATTTACTTTTATCACTCTCTTTAATTATTTTATTCTATTTCAATTGTTCATCCACTTATTTACTAGCTCATGCATCTTACATGTCATTCCTTAATTGCTCATGAAAATCATTTTAAATCAAGGTTAAAATTAGAAGCCAAGTTCAACCGAAAACCTAGTCCCTGAATCCTCTTTGGTTTCAAGGACTAGTGCACTTTTTCTTTTGGGATAAAATTGGAGTCAAAATGGGTTTTTACCTTAAATTTTCCCAATAAAAATAACTTAAGGTGGTGACTTCAAAAAATCAAAACTCGTTTTCAAATAAAAGGCGCTAAGCTCGTCTCCTCCGTGAGAAATTGCCCCAAATGAGCACTCTGATGCCCCCAACGCCTCTTTTTCTTTCGAAGAGAGCGGGGCCCGTACTGAGCGGCTATCCGGCGAGGCCTCACTCGAGGTAGCTTTGCCAAGGCAGGATTCGCGAGGCAAGCTGGCAAGCGTGTTTTTCTGGGCAGTGGCCTATTTAAACCCAGCAACCCCAGTAGCGTTTCATGATTTTTTTTCCTTTCTTCTTTCTTCTTAAATTATCAGTCTTTTCTCAGAGTTAGCCTTATTTTATTTTCTAAGGCATTAATCCTCAAATTAATGCATTAGACTTCTAGATTAGTCTATATTAAGGCAAAAATCTTCAGATTTGAGCAGGAATCTTGGAAATTTCAGTTTGAAGGAAATAAGGTAAATTTTCTTCTTAAGCTATTTTCTTTAGATTTATTTAAGTCTATGGGCTAGGATAATTAATATTGGGTATATAGAATTTATTGCAAGTAATCTAAAGTCATTAATGGTAATTAATGTGGGAGAAACCACAATGTCGAGATTGTCATGAATTGTAACATGAACAATAACTCCGAAAATTAAATGCAGATTTTCTTTAAGAGATAAATAAAATTGTTGTTAGGAATTAAGAATAGAGACTCTAAGATAATTAATTATTAAGAAATCATGATAAATATTATTGATTTGGAGAAAACCCTAATTTTGTATATTTGGATAATTTCTTAGGAGGAGGAAATCAAATTTTATTAAGGAATTAGAGTTGAGTAGATTGCTAAAGAGAAATTTGTATAAAAGGTAAGTATGAACATCTTATTTGATTATCATTCTTTGAACTTAATATGACCAAGTATTCTCATATTTGTTTACCCATTCGTACCTATATATATTTGTATAATGTGAATGACTTGATCATTTTTTCTTGGATCAAGTTCATATACTTCTTGTTTGTGAACCCGAATTGAATGATGATAAATAATGATGGTCTTGCGACCAATATGCTTCTTATGAGATTGAAACCCCATGAACCATGGATAGAATGCTCTTCCCAATGAGAGTAAATTCATTAGTCCATTGTGCACTTTGGGAGCCCAGCTGATAGGGTTTTTATCAGTGTTCCACCTAGAGGGGGCCATGAGCTCTAAGCGCATGCCTGGCCAAGCATGTGTGCATATTAAGGTAGCAAGGCTACTGATACGTATGTTATGACATGAGATCAGTTCTATCAGATGAGATTTAATAATGCCATTCCTTGTGGGCATTTTATCTTCCAGATATGAACGATGATTTGATTTATGACATGATTTGATATAGCCAAATTATTATGAGTACCATATTTCCTTCAAGTAAAGCTTATGATTCTTTCATGCCTATATGTATAAATATTTGTTCATGACCATGATATGATGTTCAGATTTTTTATTAATAATGTTCATATCTTAATGAGTTGAAGGCTCACTCCTCTTCTATGGATTTCAGGTGATAGCTTAGCTCGTGAGGGAGCTAATAGGGTGGATCGGGCTTCTTGACTTGTTTATCCCAAGAAGCTTCATTGTAATAATTTTTTTTTGAGATATTATGTATATTCAGTTATTGGTATTATGACACAATGTGTATTGGAGTATACTCTAGAGCTCCGTAGTTAGTCATTTGAGGATACTAGTATATTTGTATGTATGATTGTTACCTTTTGGGTACTCTTATTCATTAGTGATGTGAGATGCATCTTTTGATCATTAAGGAACAAGAGAAAGCTATGATATGATAATAGTAAAGATTTGATGGATGCTTAACTAAATTTATAGTAATGATTAATGTATGATAATATGATGATGTAAATGATATAATTGTATATGAGATTCATGATATGTGAGTTCTACGGGTTTATGGTGGCCTTAAGCCTACCCTTGACCTAGGACCGTCGCACCACTGGAGTTGGGGTGTGACATGTCATTATATAATCATTGCTTTTCAATCTTCTAGTTTATTGTCATCTAATTAGCTTTGTTTAGGGTATTACATCTACTTGTTGAGATATGAATTAAACAGTAGAGGTTACTCGGGTAGATATTGTAGGGCAACTTACAGTTTGTAGAATCGTATTTAAAATTCCACCACAATATGTGTAGAACTTAGAAAATTTTGATTTTTATATATGTTAAATCATTATATGTCTAGTTTAAATAGAAAAATAATTGAAGCAATTGGATAAGTGTAACTTGAGAACTTTCTAAGAGAATTAAGGCTATCAGAAACTAAATTTTAGAATTTGAGAGGGAAAGTTATAATTTGAATCCCATTGTGTAACTTTAAAGTAAATTGAGTATTAAAACTATTTATTTGCTCTTGTAGTTTTAAAAGAGAAAGATAAAGAAGAAGAACCCTTGGACCATTCATTTTGCTTGTGCTAGATTATAGGGTTGAGAGTTAGAACTAGAGTTTGGAAAGGTGAGTATGTATATATGTCATTTTATTTGAAATTAAATCCAATTGAATTTGCCAATGTTCATTTCATTGTAGTCTTGGTTGATTAAAATCCTAATTTCCCATTTTTGCTATATTATTTTGTTCATTTAGGATTCCTAATTTATATCTTTGTTTAATGGAAACCCAATGATACCCTAATTGATTGAAATATCTAAATTATTAACTAGTATTTTATTTGGGCTAATGTAAACATGTCAATTTCTTTATTATTGTTTTCTAAATTTGGCTTGAACATATTCAATTTTTCTTATTGGTACCTTAAGCACCTTAGTTTACCTAATAGCTAAAATTATAGCCATTGGATATGGAAATTGAAACTGTGGCCAAATGCCTCTTTGTTGAATCTTAACATTTACCATTTATCTTCATTGTTTAATTGATCATTCTATTGATAATGCAAATCATAACCTTCCGATAAGTGTTATTACACCATTGATACTATTGAATTTGACTTTAAAACTTTGCTTCATTGTTAAATATGAGCCTTGGATTGAATACAAACCTAATGTGTTAATGACAGGCCTACTCACCTGATAGAGTAGGATAATAATTATATCAGGTATTGTGCACAATGAAATATTTACAGTGGACTCTAGCCAAGAGGGATGTTCTCAGTCATATAGTCTTATCAGTTGTATGAGTGATAAGTATGCTACCAATTGTAGCCTCTGCTTTATTCAGTGATTATAAATTTGTCATTATTGCAACCCATTTGTTATTGCAACCCATTAGCTATTGCATTCACTTATTGATAGAAATTACCTTATATACCACTTATATCATTGATTATGATTCCATATCTATACCCATGTTGCATGTTTGTTATTGATTTAGATTTCCAATGGCTAATATACCAATTTGTTCTTTAACTGCTTAACTATTTGTAAATTATTCTTACTATATTCGTTCACTTCTCTTGAGAGCCTTTTTCTTAAACCTAGCTTCACGAGTGAAGTGATATATATACATTACTTACAGAGTATTATCTCACCCTTTAGTGGTTTATTATTTTTCAGGGGATTGTAGATAGGTATCGTTACAGCTTCTGCTCTTCTTCGGTTGCGAACCTTTCTTTTCTATGTATAGTCTCCATATTTTGGTGTTTTACTTCTAGAGTGCTCCATGGTTTGTAAAAAGTTAAATAATGTTTTAGAATACATAAATGTTGAAAATGTTGAACATTTGATGTTTCCTAATGATATGTGCATTATATTAACCTAGTGGAGATAATTAGTAATGATAGTATGAATGTTGACATGAAAATATTTGATTTGTGGTGAGTGGTTTTTACAATTGAAGTTGAGGTATAAGGATGAATGTATTAGAAGTGAAATTTCTTATGCAAGTTAAGTTAATTGATTATATGTGGAAGAGAAGGACTTTGGTCCTAGGTAATAGTTGGAAAACATAGGAATTTACATCGAATTTTCTATATAAAAATTGTTATTTGGGGTTCTATGGGTTTAGGTGGCCTTACACCTTCCTATTCCTTAGGACCATCATATCTCCTGAAGTGGGGGATGTGACAAGTACCCACGAAGAAAATATCATATTTTTCACCAAAAATTTCTGGAAAATTCCTTCCTAAGTGGTTAGCCATGATAGTTATAAGAGATGATTTTTATTAGATGACTTTTCCTACCATTTCAATAGAAATTGAACAAATGGCAAGATTCTAAAATCATCATATAAACTCTTCTCTTCTTTAAGATTATCTATTAGTTTGGTATATAAATTGGTATTTTTCCTTGGAGAGTTGAATGATAAATCAACTGAAATAGGTAATTAAAATTTGTCCCAACTTTTTTATATAAACCAAATAAGATAGGAAAAATTGAAGAAGGAAAGAAGGATGATGAAGAAAGATTGATAAATTTTACATCAAAACTATTCGGAGGGATCAAAGAAGATAGAATCTGTAATACCCTAGAAAAACATACCATGTTTTTATGATTAAAGTTCTCAGTATGTGGTTTGAAATTATCAAAATGACTAAAGATAATTTTAGAAACTCAGTTATAGCGAAAACGAGAAACTTTTTCTGAAATTGTCGATGTCGATATTGCTGCCGCAAAAATAGCGGTCCGGTCGACAGATGAATTTCTGATTCTGACTAGAGGGTAAATGATTATGTATATGCATATGTAAATACAGTAAAAAGAAAGAGATAAAAAATGTTTAAGAACACTGATAAAGTAAACAATGACAAAATCGTAAATAAATAGAACTTTAGCTGTATAGTGGAATTTGGACTATGAGTTTCATAATGGCCCTAAAACTATTTTTATTATAAAGTATTAATAAAAATAAGATGTTTGAATATTCACTTTGAAATCCAAATCTCGACGAAATTGTCAGAATAAATTATAGACGGAAATGTGATAAAAGCACAATTTAAGGAAAGTTTAAGAACCAAAGTGAAATTTGCCAAATAAGACTTACTATATAAGCCATACTTAGCAAATTTTTGGCCATTTCTTCCTTCCTTTGTCTAAAAATTTCTGCTCCCATTTCCATTGATTTTTCTTCAATTTTGTTAAGGAAAATCCATGGAAACTTGAAACAAACTACATATTCTTCATCCTCCACCCATTTGCAACCATAGAAATCAAGAAAATTTCAAGAACAATGGACTGGGGAATTTCGGCCAAAACATCATTTTGAGGTAAATTGTTGCTTTGTTTAATTTTATGGTTGATTTAGGATTATTAGATGTTAGTAAGATTGGGTAATGTGTTTAATTGCATCAATTGATGCATATAGTATTTTTGCCTAATTTTCAAACCCTAAACCTAAGTTGTATAAGATGATTTTGTGAAATTGGATTATTATGTGTAAATTGAGTGCAAAATAAGTTAATTGGAAGTTAATTGATGAGTATTTTATGGTTGAATCGTTGTAGAAAATTATTTGGAGGAAAATTACACATTTTGCCTACTTTGAGGAAAATTGGAGGAATTGGTGGCAAACCAATTTTGCTAGCTTATTTGAAGTGCTAGGTAATTCTTTTATGCATCAAATTACATGTCCAAAGTGTTAAAATGTTGATTGGAATTCATTCACAAACAAGCCATTTTGGCCGAACCACATTAGGGCAAATTGCCTTTGATTTTGCTTCATTTTGGCTTGTTTTTCCTAAGCCAATTTGATCCATTTAATGATGTTTATTGATGTGTATATAATGCCTATGGAATTGCTTATAATGTGTATTGTTATTGATAATTGGGGCAATGTCAATGTTGTACCAAAACCTTGCCAAATGTCATTTCATTATTGCACACAATGTGTTCGATAAAATGCCTAGCTCAAAAATCCATAGGCCAACCATTTGAATGCCATCGTCGCCAGCAACAATGGCATGCCAATTGCGTCAACTTTTTGTCCGTAAATGACCAACTTATGTTTGATCCCATTGTTGGTTGTTAGACCTTTGGTCATTATATAATCAATTGTTATTGATATCCTATTGATTCTATTGCTCATTGAATTGATTGATGATGAGTTATTGATACTTGGTGATGCCATTATTGTCAAATGATATCTATTAATGTGTTTATAGTTTCTATTGATTCCAATGTGATTTGACAGAGCTACCGCCCCGACAGTGTAGTAAGTACATGTTGTTGGCCTTATGCACAATGTATTGTTATTATGCCATAGCTGGGAAGGGTTATCAATCCTAGTCATAAGACCTGATTCGTCTTATGTTTATTGATATGAGATTGGTTATGTATTTCATACATATTCTATGCGTTTCATGGATCTATATCTGTCTTATCTATCTTATCTATGTGATATATTCTCTATTGATGTGATTGTTGACTTACAGTCATATTCTGTATTTGATTTTGTATCCAGATATTTTGAGTAGATTGATTCATTTACTTCATCTGCCTATTGCTTATTGATATTCCATTATCTATTTATTGGTCAATGCATATTAGATTCACTGATTATCATATATACTCACCCTCTCACTGTTTCCCATCTCCAGGTGCAGAGTATGAGGTAGATTCCTGGCTTTTGTTCCTCCAAGAAATTCTGCAGTCTGATTAAGACGGTGTAATTAATTTAAACACTGTATCTTTATATGTGTGTATTAGATGCTCCATGGATATTGTATAATGGTATAGACAGATTGTATATATAAGTGTATGACATATTTTGAAGTATAAATGTATATGTGTATATGATTATGGTAATCACAGAAAGTAACAGAATGAATGACAGAGTAGTAGAGTGAATAGTGCT
Organism: Aleurites moluccanus; assembly: GCA_948193065.1. NCBI lineage: Eukaryota > Viridiplantae > Streptophyta > Magnoliopsida > Malpighiales > Euphorbiaceae > Aleurites > Aleurites moluccanus. The sequence goes on along the minus strand of CANXYC010543660.1, from coordinate 8,766 downwards.
TATGTGGATATATAATTATAGATTGTTTTATATAGTATGAGATTGTATAGATGTGATGGTGGGTTCTATGAGTGCCGGTCACCTTTGGCATCTCCCGCACCCTAGGACCGTCGTGGCCTCGAGAGTGGGTCATGACAGAGGTGATATCAGAGCTCTGGGTTATGGATATCAGAGCACTAGGTTACCGATATTAGAGCACTAGGTTACTAATATCAGAGCCATGAGTTACTGATATCATAGCATAGGTAATAGATGAGTAGTGACTAGGTTACAGAGGAACAATAACTAAGTATAGTATGGGTAGAGTTAAGTAAACCATGGAGCATAGGAATTCATGTATCGTCTATTGATGTATTCGTCAAGTATGTATATGTATTTTGAGTTTCTTTAAAATATTGAGTACATGTTCTATTTTCTGATAGTTTATAGAGATGTCTGATGATAGAGATAGGGATATTAGTGAGGCAGAGGTAGACTCTAATGAAACTCTGGTCATAGAATTTTCTATTTTAGAGGGATCGTCCAGATCCCAACGGACTACAGAGGAGACAAAGAAGAGTGATGACCCTTGGGGGATAGAGATGATGAGGGAAATTATGGATTTGTGTAGGGAACTAGCAGATTTGAGGCGGGAACGACATAATATACCACCACCTTCAGCAACAGTGCCACCTCCTGTTGAACCTATTGCAGTGCCTATTGCTCAAGCTCTTATACAACTAGCTATGGTTCTAGGAGAGCCTATTATATAGGGATCCCGTTGAGTAATTAAGGATGATGGAGTTTCTATATTTAGCTTTTTGAAGCTAAATCTGGCAGAGTTCAGAGGTGATAGAGGCGATGAGCCAAACGATTTTCTTAAGCAGGTTTAGAATGTAGTTAAGAGACTACCTTGTTCTGATATTAGAGCAGTTGAGCTAATGGGTTTGTTACTGAAGGGGAAAGCCTGGACATAGTTTTCGCGTAAGATGGAGCCCAAATTGTATGGTGATCATCCTCCTACTTAGGCTAAGTTTAGACAGGGATGGATTAATGAGTTCCTGACAGAAAGGGTAAAGACCAGGAATTTGATACAGTTTAAGCAGCTTGAGCAGGGCAATAGGTCAGTTGAGGAGTATGCTGAGAAGTTTATCAGATTGAGCATATATGCTACCCAGATTGCTCCTACTGATGCAGATTTGATTAGCCAATTCAAGAGAGGTTTGCATGCCTCTTTGCATAATGCCCTCCTATCTATAGAGTTCATGTCTCTGACTACCATCATTGATAAAGCTGATCAGATAGAAGAGAAATACAAGTCAAAGAGAGAGAAGAGGGATCAGAAGAGGAAGGGAGGACCCCGATCACAGGGTATAAGGGGGAGAACACCTCCCAGCCTAGACAGATTGAGCCAATACCCAGGTTTGATTAGAAACATCCGTCTAGCAGTAAGAGGAGGAGGACATAAAGTAGAGGACCTCCAGTGCAGTCTGCACCTTTTTATTCTCAGGGTTCTTCTAGACCTACTACACATATGCCCATTGTGCCTACTTATGATTTTTATGATAGAAGGCACGGAGAGGAGTGTCGGCAATATCAGGTACCTGCTTGAAATATGGGCAACATGGTCATTTTATCAGCGGATGTCCTTTGTGGGTTGATCAGCAACCATCTGCTACAGTTTCTCATGCCACTGTTCAGATGAGTCAGAATGTTGCCAGAGAGGCTCCTGGTAGGGGCAGAGGCAGAGGATAGGCACCGAGCAGTAGTCAAGCCCCAGCAGGTAAAGGACAGGGGCAAGTTTTTACAGTGAACGCTCAGGAGGCACAGGGATCTGGCAATGTGGTTACATGTACTATTTTGATACAAAATGAGATTGTTGATGCTTTATTTGACTCTGGTGCTACACATTCATTTGTTTCACCTCAGTTTACAACTAAGTTAAATAAAGATAGATAGTTATTGAATGTGCCTCTAGTGATAGCTACACCTATGGGGGAGAGTATAAAAGTGGATTATTATTACCCTAATTGTGTGATTGAAATAGATGATAACATTCTGCATGCTGATTTGATTGAACTACCTGTGTTAGAGCTTGATGTGATCCTTGGTATGGATTGGCTAACGACACAACGAGCACTTATTGATTGTTATAGAAAGAGGGTTAAATTCTAGCCTAAGGGGCAGCCTGAATTTGAATTCCTAGGTGATTGAAAGGAGTTTGGAATCAGGTTTGTTTTTGCTATCCAGGCTAGAAGGATGATAGGAAAAGGTTGTTCAGCATACCTGGCTTATGTGATTGATGTGCAGAAGATTTATACAGATATTGATCAGATACCAGTAGTTCAGGAATTTTTTGATGTTTTCCATGAAGAATTGCCAGGATTACCTCCATATAGGGAGATAGAGTTTGAGCTTTGATGTGTATTCAGGCACCGATCCGATATCCATTCCTCTATACATAATGGCACCAGCTGAATTGAAAGAATTAAAGGTAATAGAGGATTTATTAAACTGAGCAGTTTTTCGTGAGGTGCTCCTGTGTTGTTTGTGAAAAATAAGGATGTCTCTCTAAGGATGTGTATTGATTATAGGCAACTGAACAAATTGACAGTGAAGAATAGAATTTTGTTGCCACAGATTGATGATCTATTTGATCAATTATAGGGTACCAGTCATTTCTATAAGATTGACTTGAGATTTGGGTATCACCAATTGAGAATCAAGAAGGGTGATGTACCCAAGACTGCTTTCAGGACTCTATATGGACATTATGAGTTCTTGGTATTACCATTTGGGTTGACTAATACACTTGCTGCATTTATGGATTTGATGAACAAAGTGTTTAAGCCATTCTTGGATAAGTTTGTCATAGTGTTCATTGATGACATTCTTATCTATTCCAAGAGTGAGGAGGAGCATATAGAGCATCTGAGGATTGTATTATAGACACTTCGAGAGTATCAGCTGTATGCTAAGTTGTCTAAATGCCAATTCTGGCTAAATGAAGTGTGTTTTCTGGGACATGTGGTTTGTAAAGATGGAATTATGGTAGATCCTCAGAAGGTTGAAGCAGTTGCAAATTGGCCTCAGCCTTCTAGTGTTTTTGAGATCCATGGTTTCCTTGGTATGGTAGGATACTACAAGAGGTTTGTGAAGGATTTCTCCAGAATTGTTGCTCCATTGACTGAGCTGACTCAGAAACATGAGAGATATTTGTGGACTGATGAATGTGAGAGCAGTTTTCAGACTTTGAAATCTTGCCTCACGAGTGCTCCAGTATTAGTATTGCCATCAGAGGATGAGAAGTTTACAGTGTATTGTGATGCCTTCCGAATTGGATTATGGTGTGTTTTGATGCAGCTTCGGATAGTGATTGCTTATGCTTCTCGACAGTTAAAAAAGCATGAGGGAAACTATCCGACATATGATTTAAAGATGACAACTGTAGTGTTTGCACTGAAGATCTGAAGGCATTATTTGTATGGGGTCTAAATGTGAGATATATACTGATCATAAGAGTTTGCAGTATATACTTCAGCAGAAGGATCTGAACCTCCGGCAGCATAGATGGGTTGAATTGCTAAAGGATTATGATTGTGAGATCCTTTACTATCCGAGCAAAGCTAATATAGTAGCTGATGCTTTAAGCAAGAAGTCTATGGGCAGTCTAGCTCACATCCCGGTTGTCAGGAGACCTTTGATCTATAAGATCAAAGAGTTAGCTGATATGGGTGTAAAGTTGGATTTGGGATCCCTGGATTGAAACCAAGCTTTGATAGCCCAATTTCGGGTTAAGCCACTATTGATTGATGATATTAAGGTGTCACAGAATAGGGATCCATATCTACTAAAGCTGAAGGGAGATGTACAAAATGGTAAGGCAGTAGAGTTCACAGTAGAGAATGATGTATTGGAATGTGGGAAACGGATTTGTGTACCAGACATTGATGGCCTACGAGACCATATTATGAGAGAGGCTCACTATTCATCATATAGTGTACATCTTGGAATTACCAAGATGTACCATGATTTGAGAGATGTGTATTGGTGGTCTGGTATGAAGATGGATGTAGCTCGATTTGTCTCTACATGTTTAGCCTATCAGCAGGTTAAGTTTAGCATCAGAAGCTGTCTGGCTTGCTTCAGGAGATTAAGTTGCCAGAGTGGAAATAAGAGCAGATTACTATGGATTTTGTAGTCGGTTTACCGAGGACTACATAGGGTTATGACTCCATATGGGTTATTGTAGATCAATTGACAAATTCTGCTCATTTCCTTGAAGTGGAGACTACTTACTCTGGAACTCAGTATGCACAGTTGTATGTGGACAAGATTGTATGACTTCATGGAGTGACAGTGATGATCATATCTGATAGGGGTGCGTAGTTTACCTCTCGATTTTAGCAAAAGTTCCAGGAGGCTATGGGTACCTAGTTAAGGTTCAGTACAACTTTCCATCCACAGACCGATGGATAGACAAAAAGGACTATCCAAACTTTGGAGGATATGTTGAGATTATGTGTTCTGGATTTTAAAGGTAACTGGGATCAGTATTTACCACTGATTGAATTCTCCTACAATAACAGTTACCATTCTTCTATTAGAATGGCTCCATATGAAGCATTGTATGGTAGAAAATACAGATCTCCAGTGTGTTAGGTGGAACCAGGAGAGAAACAAATAGAGGGACCAGAATTGATAAAGGAAACAGTGGAAAAGGTGCCTATTATTAGAGATCGGATGAAGACCATTTTCACCAGACAGAAGAGTTATGCTGATCCGAAGCGGAAGGATGTTCATTTTGCAGTTGGTGACTATGTCTTTCTTAAAATCTCACCAATGAGAGATGTTATGAGATTTGGGAAGAAAGGGAAGTTGTCACCCATATTTATAGGTCCATTTGAGATACTTGATAAGATTGGCAATGTGGCTTACAGATTGCCTCTTCCACCAAATTTGAGCCATGTTCATTTGGTGTTCCATATTTCTATGCTGAGGAAATTATTATCTGATCCATCATATGTATTGGAGATACAAGATATTGGGGTTAATGAAGACTTGTCATTTGAGGAGCTACCTATGAAAATTGTAGATAGACAAGTCAGGCAACTGAGGAACAAAGAAATCCCAATGGTTAAAGTGCTATGGATGAATCAGTTGATGGAGGAGTGCACATGGAAAAGCGAGCAGGACATGAAGGACAAGTATCCATTCCTGTTTCAACGTTGATGTGTATATGCATTTTAAATTCAATAACGAATTTATTTGAAGGAGGGTAGAATGTAATACCCTAGAAAAGTGTACCATGTTTGTATGATTAAAGTTCTTAGTATATTGTTTGAAATTATCAACATAACTAAAGATAATTTTAGAAACTCAGTTAGAGTGAAAACGAGAAACTTTTTTGGAAATTGTCGGTATCGATATCGCTGCCGTAAAAATAGCAGTTCGGTCGATAGATGAATTTCTGATTCTGACTAGAGGGTAAATGATTATATATATTCATGTGTAAATACAATAAAAAGAAAGAGGTGAAAAATATTTGAGAACACTGATAAAGTAAATAATGGCAAAACCGTAAATAAATGAAACTTTAGGGGTATAGTAGAATTTGGATTGTCTGAATTTCAAAACGGCTCTGAAACTTTTTTTATTATAAAGTATTAATAAAAATAAGATGTTTGAATATTCACTTTGAAATCCAAATCTCGACAAAATTGTCAGAATAAATTACAGACGAAAATGTGGCAAAAGCACAATTTAAGGAAAGTTTAAGGACCAAAGTGAAATTTGCCAAATGTGACTTACCATATAAGCCACACTTAGCAAATTTTTGGCCATTTCTTCCTTCCTTTGTCCGAAAATTTCTCCTCCCTTTTCCACTGTTTTTCTTCAATTTTGTTAAGCAAAATCCATGGAAACTTGAAACAAACTACATATTTTTCATCCTCCATCCATTTGCAACCATAGAAAATCAAGAAAATTTCAAGAATAATGGACTAGGGAATTTCGGCCAAAACATCATTTTGAGGTAAATTGTTGTTTTGTTTAATTTTATGGTTGATTTAGGGTTATTAGATGTTAGTAAGATTGGGTAATATGTTTAATTGCATCAATTGATGCATATAGCATTTTTGCCTAATTTTCAAACCCTAAACCTAAGTTCTATAAGATGATTTTGTGAAATTGGATTAGTATGTGTAAATTGAGTATAGAATAAGTTAATTGAAAGTTAATTGATGAGTATTTTATGGTTGAATCGTTGTAGAAAATTATTTGGAGGAAAATTGCACATTTTGCCTACTTTGAGGAAAATTGGAGGAATTGGTGGCAAACCAATTTTGGTATCTTATTTAGAGTTCTAGGTGAGTCTTTTATGCATTAAATTACATGTCCAAAGTGTTAAAATGTTCATTGGAATTCATTCACAAAAAGGTCATTTTGGCCGAACCACATTAGGGCAAATTGCCTTTGATTTTGCTTCATTTTGGCTTGTTTTTCCTAAGCCAATGTGATCCATTTAATGATGTTTATTGATGTGCGTATAATGTCTATGGAATTGCTTACAATGTTTGTTGTTATTGATAATTGGGACAATGTCAATGTTGCACCAAAACCTTGCCAAAATGTCATTTTATTGTTGTACATAATATGTTCGATAAAATGCCTAGCTCAAAAATCCATAGGCCAACTATTTGAATGCCATCATCCCCAGCGATAATGTAATACCTGTTATATTTTTTTTTATGATTGTTTGTTTGAGCAGATTAGTATTTTAGAATCAGTGTTTGGGAAGAATTTTGTGAGTCAGTTGTCATGATCTTGCAGGGGTAATTAGATAAGTGTAAAATGTAAAAGTTGCAGATTTACATATTTATTTTTAAGTCTGTATGGAAATTTTGTAAATTCTGTGTGTGTGAGGAGGTATGCTTCCTCGACCAGAACATGTTCAGTTCGCTATTCCTACAATAAGTCTAAGTATTAATTATTTTGAGAATGTTAGAGGATGAGCGAGTCAAGTGTAAGTATGAAAGAAATGTTTCTTTATATGTTATATAGATAGTTGTAGAATTGAGGAGTTTCGATGTCAGTAGCTCATTTGCAAGATGGTTTAGAGTGAGTTGGCGAGAAAGGTTTTCCAGCTCGACAGAACAGGTAGGGCGAGTTGGCTCCTCGTTTATGAGGCGGATAGAGATTGAGCGAGCTGGATTAGTGAGAGTTGCCGAAGTGGAATTCGGCGAGGTGAGATTGGCGAAGTAGACTTGGTAAAGTGACATTTGCTGAGATGGCATTTAGCGAAGTGGCATTTGGTGAAGTGGGAATTACCGAAGTGGGATTGGCGAGGTGGAATTGCCGAAGTGGCATTCTACGAAGTGAAATTCTGCGAAGTGGGATTGGCGAGGTGAAATTGCCGAAGTGGCATTCTACGAAGTGAAATTCTGCGAAGTGGGATTGGCGAGGTGGAATTGCTGAATTGGCATTCTACGAAGTGAAATTCTGTGAAGTGGGATAGGAGAGGTGGAATTGCCGAAATGACATTCTGCGAAGTGGGATTGGCGAGGTGGAATTGCCGAAGTGGTATTCTGAGAAGTGGGATTGGTGAGGTGGAATTGCCGAAGTGGCATTCTGCGAAGTGGGATTGGCAAAGTGGAAAGTGGCGAAGAGGAAAATTAGCAAAGCAATAGCTTATTTAATGGAGAAGCAGTAGCCATCCTTTTCACGATAATTTCTTCTCTTTTCTTTCTTTATTCTTCATTTCTTCTCCTATTCCTCTCCAATCTGTTCCATTTGTTTTCTAATGTATTAATACTCAGAATTAATGGATTAAATCACTAAATTAATTCATTCAAAGGCTTAATCATCATTTCAAGCCCAGATCCTTCAAGAGCTCAGTTTTGGGAAAATTAAGGTGATTTTCTCCAAACTTCTTTTCTCTTTTTAGATTAATATTTTTGGTAGTTAGAATAATTATTATGAGTTATATAGAGCCTATTATAAGCATTTAAGGCTATTAATTATGAGTAGTATGGTAGGTACCATAATTTATGAGTTTTGATGAATAGTAACATAAATAGTGACTATATTCATAAATTTCAGATTTTCTTTAAGAGATAAATTAAATTGATATTAGGAAACAATAATAGAGACTATAAGATGGTTGAAATTATAAGAAACCATATTATGTATCATTATTGAGGAAATCCTGATTTGTAGAATTTGCAGATTTTGATTAGGCTTGGACAATTCAAGGAATTGATAAGGATTTTCATCTTAGCCAGTATTGATCTATATTGTGAAAAGATTTACTGAGAGGTAAGTTATGAATTACATAAATGTATATTTCTCCTTATGAGATAAATTATTAAATATTCATGTATATACTTTATGATATGAATCCTTTATTGGATTACCTCCTTCATGTAAGCACTTAATGTATAAAATAACTTGGTTATCTTGTTTAACCAAGATCATGAACAAGCCTTTGATATGTATAATATATGGTCCCTTGATCAAATCTGAATTTTGTGAACATCTTATTATGATGACCTATGTTATACATAAGTATAGAATACTTTTTCCAATGAGAGTAAATTCATTGGTCCATGTGCACAATGGGAGCCCAGCTGATAGGGTTTTTATTAGTGTTCCACCTAGAGGGGGCCATGAGCTCTAGGCATATGCCCGCGCAAGCATATGTGCACGTTAAGGTAGCAAGGCTACTAATACGTATGATATGATATCAGTTCTATCTTATATGTGATTTGATAATGCCATCCTTTGCAG
>CANXYC010543650.1:0-12378 GCA_948193065.1 Aleurites moluccanus | reverse complement strand
TAAGTTTCATGAGTTTTGCAGAATATTCATTGACTGTCTCCCCATCCTTCATTCTCAACATTTCAAACTCTCTTTTAAGAGTTAGCATCTTTACTGCCTTTACTCTCTCACTGCCTTCATACTCTTCTTTCAATTTGTCCCGTGCTTGCTTTGGTGATTCACATGCCATAATCGTCATAAAAATTACATCTGATATTGCTGATTGTATGCAAATAAGTGCTTTAGGTTTCTTAGCTAAATCTTATTCATGTTTCTTGATTTGTGCTAGTGTTGGATTTTGTGTAAGAAGAGCATGGACAACATCATTCTCAATAACCTCCCATAAACTCATAGCTCTTAAGTAAGATTTCATTTTAATAGCCCACATCTAATAATTTTCTCCAGTGAAGAGAGGAGCAGCAACTGAAAAATTACTAGCTATTTAAGAAAATAAAATTTAAATACTCACAAACTCACAGGTGTTTACACTCAAAGTGTTTAAGCTCACACACTCAATAATTTTCACACTCACAGCCCCTTAAGAAGAATGCTCTGATACCATTTGTAGAGAAAAATGGAAAAATAAAATGGAGATAAATGATAGAAAAATAGAGGAACTGAACTTCACTCTAATTACTTATTGAATTTTATTGTATTGAGTTGTTTAAATACAAGAAAGAAGATCATATCAAGAGTGATATCAGCAGATAAATCTTAACAGCTACTATTCTTTTTTGAATTGAAAATTCCTTAATACAAGGAATCAACTAACACTGACTAAAAAGATAAGATAACTTCAAATTCAAAAACATAAATTCAAATCAGATTTTTCATGAAATCTACTAAGGAAAGTCTCACTGGTTCAACAGCATCAATCTTCTCCACTTCATTCACTTCAACTTCTGATTCACACGATACACGCTTGGATTGCAAAAGTTTTGAGATCATAGACCAGCCAGAGGACTTTGATTTTACCTTTGGCTGAGAAATGAAAGATAAGATGGACTCGAACACCATAACACTAATTTCCTCAACACCTCTAAGCATGATAATCAGGCCAGAGTTATTGTCCAAGCCTTCTGTGGTGCAATTCCTTTCCTTTCTCTTCAAATTTCTTAGACTCTTAGAAATAACTTTGTTTAGCTTCTTTCTAGATAGCATGTATGCATCGACTTCATTTGCCAAGTCAGAATGTTTGCCTTTTCTTCTGCGCAGAGATAATTCAAGTTCCTGCACAGATTCCTTCATCTGTGAGAAAAAATCCCTCGTGGTATCGCATATATCTAATAGTTGGAGGGATCCATTCAATGCGTTATCTACACACTCATCAGAAAGATTCTGTTGGGTCATTGTCAGTTGAAGCAAATCATCTACGCACCCGAACAAATTCTTTAGGCCACTTAATTTGTGCCCTATTGATGAGGACTGTGATGCCTTCAACTTGTACAGTTGCCCCTCAATACTTACAGTTATAGGATGAGATCTGGATGATAAGCTGATTGAACGGACATGACAAGCAGCCATTTCTTTTTTCTTTGGCAGAGAAAGCCTATCAAGAATTTGAATATACAAGGGAGTCTCGGTTATTGAGTAAACCCCAATTGAACCTCTTATATATAGAAAAGAAATAGAACATGAACAATCTCATCTTCTTGATCTTGATCTAACTTGGCTGACATGTTCTGAGTTTTGCAACAGTCCCAGCAACTTCTTATCATTGTTGTGTTGTGATTAAGCAATGTGATTAAAGAAATTAATGATGGATGATTATAATATTGTCGCACAAGAGACCATGCCTCCATGATTCCATTATTGTATATAAAAAAGCATTGAGCTCGAGTCCATGCATGTAATACATTTATTCAAATAATCAGAATAACCAATAATTTAAAATTCATACCTGATAGAGTTGTTTCCTGCTTTGCTTCATGTGTAGAAACCTAATAACTCCAATAAAATATTTAAATCCACGAGCAGAATGCAGCTATGCTCGCAGGCGGACAAGAACTAGCACATAGCAATTAATAATGAGACTTTTGAACAATTCTGAATGGGATGCCTGGTGCCTGGGAGCAAGTAGAATCTTGACAACATTGGTTTTAATCTAAATTGGACAAAGCCCATGCCAAGCAATAAATCAAATGCATTATGATCAAATTATAATGCAATCATACATGTGGTGATTAGAATCCAGTCGGCCAAATGTGAAACATGATCCACCTATATGGCCGCACATCAAGTTTAGCAGATCTTATATGAACCAAAACATTGAGAAGAACATATTTGAATAAACTAAAGTTCTCATACAAGGTCAATCAGACAACCTGCAATAATTTAATTGCAGTCAAGGAGGAGTGTGGGACATATATATGTATCATATTAAGAAATTCTAACTGCAGGGTTAATATAAATTATGATCAAATAAAATAGAAGTAAAGTTGCCGGACTGAGAAATTGTTTCCCTGAGGGTTTATTTCAACCCCCATGTATTCTCTTCTAATCACAGAAATGTCTATCTATCGTCTCCCTTTAGCAGACATGACCTGACACTAAAGTTCAACTCTGATTTCCTCCCTTTAAATCTTGAGAGTAGTTATGCAACAACTAAGATAAACAGCTCAAAGGTTAGAGAAAAGAAACTAAAGGCTGTGAGACAAAATGCAATAACAGATGCGAAAACCGGTTGCAAAGCCACTGATATCCATTTTACAAGTGCAAGTGCAATAAGGACATCCACATTCTATGGTGCTTGTTAAGATCTCATGTCAGATTGAATGCAAGTTCTATAAAGGGAATGAAATACAACAGTCCTCTTGTACTGAATTATAAAAAATCATCAAGAGATGATATATATTTTAAGAGAAAAGATAGATAGCCAAAATGTTTCGATCAAAAGTATATTAGTTTTGTATTTACTTGTCTTTGTATGATATATATACATTAAGGGACAAAATGGATGATACAATATTTTGGTGTGGGGTTGATGGAAGCAACTCCACTAATGATTCCGAATGCTGAGAAGGGAAACTTTGTTTTTCACCAATTGCCTGTAGACTCCTCCCCTGCTTCTCGAAGACTCGAGTCCGATGCCTCCAAGTCTCCAACCCTTTCAAAACATTTTGCACCTGATTGATGTCATTGCTTGACTTCAAGACAAGCAATTCACTGTCAATCTTCTCCACTTCATTGGCTTCACTTTCCTCTTCGCAAGATACATGCTTGGACTGCAATAATTTTGAGACAATGGACCAGTCAGAGAGCTTTGCTTTTCCCTTTGATTGAAACATGAAGGATAAGATGGACTCGGACACAGCAAGACTAATTTCCTCAGCACCTTTTAGCATGCTAATCATGTTCAACAAGAGTTATTGTCAAAGGTTGCTGTTCTGCGGTACTTCTCCCGTCTATTGTAGCCATCTCCAGACAGTAAAATTCAACTCTGAGAGTAACAAATATAATTAGCATTAAGAGAAAAGAAACAAATAGTTGCGAGCAAAATGCAATGTAGCAGATATAAATATATATTCTGGACAAAATCTTTTGAGAATTGATTGAAAATGCAATTCATTTCAAAGCTAAATATGATATGAATTTTACAAGTGCTAAGGACATCCACATTCTTTAGTATCGGTCAAACTCTGATTAACAATGGAATGCCAGTTCAGTAAAAGGAACTTCGAACCCTTTGCACTGAAGCATAAAGATCATAAATAGACAATATATATATTGAAAGAGAGAGAGAGAGAGAGAGAGAGAGAGAAGATAGACAGAAAACTTAAGGAAATGTTTTGATCAAAAGTATATTAGTGTTGACTTGTATCTACATGTGTCTGCATGATATATACAATTAGGAAAAAATTTCAATGATACAAAGTTGTGTTCAGGAGTTGATGGAAGCAACACCCCTAATGACTAATGATTAAGAGTGTTGAGAAGGGAAACTCTGGTTTTGACCAATTGCCTATAGACACAATCTAACTCTTCCCCTGCTTCTTGAAGAGTCGAGTCCAGTGCCTCCATTCCTTTCAAAACATTTTGCACCTGATTGATGTCTTTGCTTGACTTAAAGAAAACCAATTGTGTATCAATCTTCTCCACTTCATTAGCTTCAACTTCCTCTTCATGTGATACTTTCTTCGATTGCAAAAATTTTGAGACAATAGACCTGCCAGATATCTTTGATTTTGCCCCGTTTTAGAAATGGAAGATAAGATGGACTCCAACACAGAAAGACTTAATTCCTCGGCTCTTTTTAGCATGCTAATTGTACTTACCAAATCGGAATTATCATCCATAGTTATAGTTCTGCAATTCTTCTCATTTCTCTTCAAATTTCTTAGATACTTGCAGATCACTTTATTCAATTTTTTTCTAGATACCATATATGCATCAACTGCATTCAGGGAAGATTCTCCTCTTCTTCTTCGGAGAGATGATTCAAGAACCTGCACACATTCCCTCATCTGTAACAAAAAATCTTCTGTGGTGCGGCACAAATCCAACAGCTCCAAAGATCCATTTAATGCCTCATCTACAAATTTGTTTTTCCATTCAAGGGAGAGATTTTGTTGGGCGAGTGGCAATTGAAGAAAATCACCAGCACACTCATACAACTCTTTCAGGCAAGCTAATTTGTGGGCTATTGATGAGGATTGTGATGTATTGAACTTGTATAGTTGCTCCTCGACGCTTATAGTAAGAGGATGAGATGTAGAGGGCAAGCTGATAGAACGGAGATGAAAAGCAGCCTTTTTTTTTAATGCAGAAGAAAGCCTATCAAGAATATGAGAATATACAAGTAGTCTTGGCGATGTTTATGCCTCCCATTGTATCTCTTATATATATATGGAATCCTTACCTTCTTGATCTATATTAGCTGTCATGTTCAAAGTTTTGAGATAGTACCCAGTACAGAAATTGGTGATGGATTATAATATAGTCACATTCAATAGCATGATTCCATGGCTCCCAGACAAAGAGACCACAATCAAAATGCAAGCTTTGAGCTTGAATCTGTGCATGTTATCATTATATTGTTATAACCACAATTCATCGATAAAGGTATCAAATTGCAATAAAATAAAAAAGAATATATAATATACCCACGAGTGGAATGCAGCCATGTTCACTGGACAGACAAGAACCAAGGTAAGCAATAATTCATATGGTCATTGTTAGAATATAAATAAGATGTAGAAATCTCACGTTGATTAACAATGAAAAATCTTCTGATGTTAATACCTTAATATGGAAATGGGTATCAAATTGCAAGATGAATGCAGTGCAAAAGGCCATTGACTTCAACAACCGTATTTACAACAACAACAATATATATATATATATATTACCGAGTGCAATGAGTCGATGACTAGATAGGACAAGAACAACCAGCAAATGCTATATGTCTATAGCAATTGATTACATGACTATTGAGGAATTAACGCTGGTATGCTTGCTGTAGGGGAGAACAAATCTGAAAGAGGGCATCAAAGATTCAATTCTGCCAACTTTCTAGCCTATCAGATGGGCTCAGAAGGATTTCTTTGCATAAAGTTGAAGAAGAGATGGGAGAGCAAAAATGGCATAGTTTTCGAAGGGTTTAAGGGTTAATTTGATTTAGAGTTTTAGCAAATTGTAGATCAATCACTGTCTGATAAATTGATTTTGTGAATGAATCAAAATAAATTAAGCATTTATGAGACGAGAGATTAGAAAGCGGAAGATGAGCTCACTGAGTCGTCAGCTAATTCATAAGTACCGACAGGAGGAAAAGAAAACTCACTCCTCTAAAAAAGATGGCCTAGTTGAAACGACTGTGTTTTGTGGACGACAAGATCCATTTGATGCACGTGCGGTCATTCACTGTCCGCATTAAAAAAAAAATAGTCGTCTCTTATAAACGACGTCGTTTGGACATATTGGGCTTAAGCAACTAGGCCACTGTTAACAATGGTGTAAAAGGAAGCCCAGATAATTTCCAGCCTCCGACAGCTCCAGAGGCAGATCGACAGATTATCTGATAGATAACCCTCTTTTTTTTTTTTTTTTGGCAAAAATCCTATTAACAAATGATTTATTTAATCCAAAAACAAAGTTGATCCAGATGGCCAAATCCCTCTACAAGGTCTAAAACTATGCAAGGAAAACGAACTGTGACCATTAGGCCAATAAACAAGCAACATTTTTATTGTATCTTCTTTCTTCATCCTCCCATCACCTGCTAGCTCCGTGTAAGTTCCTATTTCAAAGCAAAGAATGAACTTCATGGGAATTAAAGAGCTTATCTTCTGCTTTAGAGAATCAAACCATATATAACAGTTACCACAGACACAGACAGTGTAATCAAGAAGCAAGCTTCAAAAAAATAACACTCAACAGAAAAGAATAATAGAATCCTTTACAAAATCATGATTTATCTGCCATATAAAGGTGACATTCCATTGGTATTCCTGTAGTTTGCTCAACTGCCATGACATCATTTCAAATTTTTGGTACAATAGCCCGCATCATCCTGATCATGGTTCACCTTCCAAAGCAATGTTTTGGATTGCTCGTAGTTTCTTCTATGCATTCCATAGCCTAAATGTTGCCAAAACAGAACTATGAATATACAGGAGCTGCATTATCTTCTACCAGAACACTTTCCTTTATTTCGTGTATCATCTTCAACACTTGCCACATTGCTGGTCTCTGTTCTGGGGATGTCAAGCTACAAACACTGGCAACTTCAGTAAGCATTCCTAGCTGGTTATCTTCTGCACCGTCATCTTCCCTCACTGCTCTGACCCAGTCCAACATATCAGCAGGCGCAATGAATGGATGGTGCGAAGGATGTTTACCGGTCAAAAGCTCAAGCAACAGAACACCAAATGCATACACGTCTGATTTCACCGTGGCTCGATGGCTAGACTTGCGGGTCTCAGGTGCTTTACATGCTGTGGAATCAGGATCTTCAATAGAAGAAGTGTCTGCAAGAGTGGCAAGGCAATAGTCTGTGATGCAGGCCTCAAAATCAGCTCCAAGAAGAACATTAGAAGATTTCAGGTTGCCATGAACTAGCTTTGACGCTTGGTGGATATAGGCAAGACCCTGGGCCACATCTTCTGCTATCTTTAAGCATGATGTCCAGTGAAGAGGCTTTGCTCTAGAAGATCTTGAACCTATTAACATTTTTTTGTCAGTTGAGAGCAACAAACAGATAAACACATCGATAGCATTTGCAGGGGGAACCAAAGGGATGAAGAATCATTTGTTTCATAAGAAGACGTATATTTGTGACATTGAAGGATACCCCATTATTGAAGCGACTGAGTAATAAACAAAGATGAAACCATGCATGTGCATCACTTTCAAATAGCATTATGGAAAACAAAAATTAAACAAAGCATTCTACAATCTCCATTGCAATCAATCTTTCACAACATAGCAACCAGCAATGAAAGATTTTACAACACAATGTTAACAGATAAAAATGGCAGCAGTTTGCACAACTGAGTGAACATCCTCAAGAAATCTCCTTAATGGGGAAGATCAGGAAAGGATATGTATACTAAAAGAAATAAAGAAAATGTGGTCACAGCATTCATCTAGCTCTTTCTTTATCATAATAATCCAGTATATGAGTCAATAAATGAACTTACTTTCAGAAATCAAACATCAGATTCATCACTAGCGAAACTACATGGAGGCTTGGGGTGGCAATGACCCCTCCAAGCTTCCCAAATTTCATTTCTCCCCCTATAATTTTTTTGTATTTTTTAAAAACTATATGCATTTGCCCACCCAAAATTTTCAAAATTTTATTTTTATATAGATATTTCATACATATTTTCTAAAATATATATATTTAACTCCTCCAAATTTTTTAAAATTTTATTTATTACATGTATAATTTCATCACAAGTTATATATAAATATTTCTATTGCATGATTATTGCACGTTAAAAAATTTCAAAATTTTTATTATTTTGCCCCACAAACTTAAATTTTTTAAATTTTTTTTCTCCTCCCCCTCAATTTTCAATGTCTAGTTCCACCCTGCTAGCAATGTTACAGCCAACCACAACCCATCTTAACTATTCTAACAGTCACAGCACAACCACA
This sequence comes from Aleurites moluccanus, assembly GCA_948193065.1. Classification (NCBI taxonomy): domain Eukaryota; kingdom Viridiplantae; phylum Streptophyta; class Magnoliopsida; order Malpighiales; family Euphorbiaceae; genus Aleurites; species Aleurites moluccanus. The sequence goes on along the minus strand of CANXYC010543650.1, from coordinate 4,296 downwards.
TCAAAACCACCTGAATTGCAACTTAGGAACTAAACTGCAAGGATCATATGAAAGCCATTTCATGAAAAGATGAAAACCATGGCTCCCTTGTCACATGGAAACACAATGGGCTTGAAATATGTCCCCGCCAAAGATGATTTAGAAGTATTCCTAATCTGTCCTAAATCACCTAGTCCTAGATAACCTAAATCCTTTATTCTTAGTTGCATGTCAAATGGATTTTCTTATGAGGATAATTCCCACATGACAATGCTTTATCACACTGTCACAACTTGCCAAAGAGCCTAAAAGGATATAACAGAATTCAATTATATCATTTGATTAACCTTTTATTCTTATCATACAGCCAAATTCACACATCCTGATTAGCAGAGTAAATCAAAGCATGACAAGTCGACTAATTTAGTTAAAGAACCTACTATTCTCGAACCATATATATGCTATTCATCTTTACTATTTTCATAAAAGATCCATTTTACTCAAGATGAACTTCAATGGATAAATAATACAAACACATACATAAGCAAAGAGGAACACAAAGGGCCACCAATATTTACACAGAAAATTTATTTACAGCAGTGAAGCTTGTATTTTAATATCAAGTTTCCAGAGAACCAAATACAGCCAGGTAAATATGAAGTGGCTCTGCAGCAAAAATCAATGCAGTGTCTGTTTCAAGATTTGTCCATAAGCATGATTTAGGATTCTTAAATAAAGAATAGCATACCAGGACAAAAATGTTAACAGTCCCAGTATTTCACCATTGACATGGTCATCACCGTGATTGTTGTCTTTAAAAAAAAATTTCATAACAAAGCCGTAATTGTCGGCATAGTTAACACATAACAGAAGCCCTATAAAGCTCTAAGTCTAAAAAAGCTGCAACAGTTTTACAGGACTAAACGCCATAAAAAGGGCACCACAGGTCCACAGAACAACTTGGACATAACACATAAGAAAATTTTTTTATTCGAAGTAGGGCTCTACCGGATATATCTGTAGGTCCATGTAACACGTGATATGAATCCTCAATCCTAAATACATGTGGTTCACGTAATTGAATGAAATAAAGGATACAGTTCCAAATTCCAATCCTTAATTGAAAATAATAGTAACCATATCTCTTGCAATGTACTGTACCCATCATAAAGATTGAACAACTCATGCAAATAGATCAAATGTTTAATATTTATCAACAAATAATATTTTGCTATAACTTGGCATAAAATTCTTGAATCTAAATTAATGGAGTCATGTGCCCAACTCAAAAAGGAATGATGCTAGAAATTCACAGATCATATACTGAATTTTGAAAATATATACCATGAATGAGATTGAAGAGGCTGCCATTGGGTTGATATTCATATATAACTAGCCTCTCTCCCTTGGCCTGAAAATAAGCCATAATCGGAACCAAATTTGGGTGGCGAAGAACACCCACGGCTTCCATATGCCTTTCGAAAACATCACTACTTGTAATGCCAGTCTTACTCCCATCAAGCCTCTTCACCGTCACTATTAGCTGATTATCGAGCGCAGCCTTATACGTAGTCCCTATCGTACCCCTCCCCAGCAACTCCGCTGATGCTCTCATTAACTGCTCCAATGTATACATCTGTGTCTCCCCTCCACAAAACACTAAACTCCCACTCTTCTGTGCTCTTCTCACTGTTGAAACCTCAATTTCTTTCGTTTTCGATGGTAGTACTACTTCTCCATATTCTCTGATAGCTTGAGCTTCCATTGTCAAATTTGTATGAATCGAATTCGCAGCCTCGATAGTAGATGCTATTGCCGGCGGCTGTTTCCCCTGTGAATTTGTTTGTTTGCCCTGTTTTTTAACGAAAGCAAAGAAAATAAATAGAAGAGACACGATTAACACAGAAACACCAGCAGTGAAAGCGAGAATAGCAGTAGTTCTCTTGTGCTTCTGCGGCGACGGCGGAGACAAAACTACAACTCCACCGGCGCCGCCTTGAGCCGTGGCGCTCTGGCCCAGCGGCGCCGTTGGTGAAGTGGCATTTGACGAAGACGGCGAATCAAAAAACGGAGAGCGCAACCTAGTACATGCCTTGTTGATAATCTCACCACAGAGATCCGGATTAAGAGAAAACGACGACGTACCAAACTTGGAAAGAGTAGGCGTGACTGGAATAGGGCCAGTGAGATTATTCCCAGAAACATTGAAAAAAACCAGAAAAGACTGGTTCAATGGCGGAAGAGTACCTTCAAACCGATTCCACTCTAACCGAAGCGAATTGAGCCGGTCGAGAGCAGACAACTGAACCGGAATTGGACCAGTGAGATTATTATAAGAAAGATCAAGAACAACAAGTCTATGAAGCAGCAAAATAGAAGGGGGAAAAGATCCAGAAAAAGAGTTATGGCTTAAGAACAGAGATTTCAAGTTAAAGAGAGGCGAGAGGTCAGGAATGGGACCGGAAAGCGAGTTGTTTTGAAGACTGAGAACTCGGAGCTGGTCAAGGCGAGAGAGAGTGTAAGGATCAAAAGTGCCACGGAGAGAAAAACCTTGAAGAACGAAGCGAACAACTCGGCCTTGAGCACACTTGACACCTTGCCATTGACAATAATCGAAACGCTCATTAAGAGTATAAAGAAGTTTGTTATCTAAGTCGGCTTTGGACTTGAAAGAAAGTAAAGAAACAGCATCGGGTGGGAGAAGGTAACTTGTTTGGGAAGTGGCGAAAGAGAGGAAGAAGAAGAAGAAAAGGAAGAGAAGTGGCATTGCATTTGAGGAAGAGTGAGATTGGAAGTGGCTATGGTGTGGTGGTGGGTTTGTTTTGAGAGAGGTTCTGTCTACGAGGCAATGGGTGTTTGCGGAGCAGCTGGCGGGCTTGCTTTCTAGTGGCAATCGGGAAGTCACGTGGGAGTAGGGAACTAAGGCAAGGACGAACAAAGAAATTTGGTTGCTTTTTCAGGCGCGTGGTTTCATTCTACTAGTTTTTAATACTTCATTCTCGTTTTTTTGTTTTCAAGAGTAAAATGGACTTCTTCATAGATTGGGTTCATTTTCTGAAAATATAGTAGAAAATTTGTAAATGAGGTTTGTTTTTCTTCTTGGGCAAATTAGTATTTCGCTTCTGAGTTTTTAAATAATTTATTTATTTATTTATCTTGCTTTTTAAGAAATTAAACTAATTAATTAATTTATCCTGCTTTTTAAAAAATTAATTATTAGAAATTTTTCAATTTCACCTAACTTTAATAGTCGATTTTTTTTTTACAAATTCTTTTAAAAAAATAAAAAAATAATTTTTAATATTTAAAATATTTTTTTTATTCTCTTTCCCTACATTCTCTCTCAATCCCACAAATCACCATTGTCTACATTCTCTCTCAATAATCACCATCATGGACAAGAAACAATAATTAATAAAGCAGCCATATTTGTTATAGGAATTTTCTTCTATTATTTGTGGATTGTAACTACTATATTTTTGAAGTGATGTGCTGTTGATTAACTGAGGCCCAAATGAAGCATTTGAGATTTAATTAATTTTATTCTCTACGTTTTAGGGGATTTAATCTATTCTAAGAGAAACTCTATCCAATTTTTAGTAAATTTTCCACATTTTTAGAATGTGTTTATCTTTTAATTTTTATTATGATAGTTTTTTGATATTTTATTTTTTAAATTATTTAAGACACATCATCTGCAGCTCTCAAATCGAGCCATTGATCGATATGATTGAGTATAAATATAATATTTTTCAGATCGAGCCATTTAATATTTTTATATGTTTCATTATAAATTGTAATTCATATTATTTGTAATTATTAAATGAGATTAGAATGATATAAAATTATTTAGGATTATGATTATGATTATAATTAATGAGTTATAACTAGTATTTGACAGTTTAAAAACTTACTAACATGTATTGCTGCCAATAGGATTGATGCTATGTGGTTTAGATAAGTATATATTGAGATCTTATATATTGAATTTTAAGAAATAATATTTGGATTCAGAGAGCCAATTAGGGGGATTGGCTTCCTACATTGAGATTTAGTGTGGTTATTATAAACTAATTTTCATCTCTAAATGATTAAATGGCTATATATATATGATTAGTGTGATACATGAGTATTTGTTTATTTAAAATGATTGTAGGACACCAAATTTATATGTTAGTTAGTATTAAGAATGGTAACGGGTCAGGTTTGGGACGAGTTTCATAAAATTCAAATTCGACCAGTTTAATAATAAAAATATTTATCCCGCTATTCGCTCCGTTTCAAGTTTGAGTAGGACAGGTATACCCATATATATAT
>CANXYC010543629.1:0-13904 GCA_948193065.1 Aleurites moluccanus | reverse complement strand
AAGTTAAGGAAGAAGAAGACAAGTGATGTGGTGGGAAAAATCTAACAAATATCGAAGGTTTGATCCAATGGTTTAGGTTTATGATAATTTTGGTGAAACCTAGACATCCATCCATCCATTTTGCTTACTTTAATGCTATTTTTCCATCCAAAGTTAACAAAGGTGGCTGCCATATACATTTGCCACACCAAATCCAAAACCAAAGGCAAAAATCCAATGCATTTAGCTTATAATAGCAAATTTGCATCCTATTGATCCAACCGTCCATTTTTCCATCATTTGATCCAATAGTTGGATTTAATCAAGCCTAAACTAATACCATAAGGTTGCACACATTCTATAATCCCACATCATAAAGGAAAAGACCAAAATGCCCTTAGTGCAACCGAAGCACCTCAAGTCAACCGGGTTTATTTCTCCGTCTATTATTCAAATAAACTTGATAATATCATTTACATTCTCTTAAATTCTTTTCTATCTTCAAATATAGTGTTAAATCCATTAAAATCCGAAGGGGCTGTGAAATAAGCATTTTACCCCCAATTCACCAAAAACTCAAAATCACCCGATTTTGTCCTAACAAACTTTAAACCACTTATATGCCTAAAATCTATTCATATAACATGTATAACCCTCAATTTCATGCATAAACACATGCCATTATCAAATGCAAAAGAAATAAAAAAAATTTCCCCTTAATTTCCCCTTTAATGGTTTAGGTTAGGTTTAGGCTGAGGTGTTACATACTGGTAGGTTGAGGCAATTAGCAACTGCTTCAATCTTCTGAGGATTCACCTTAATACCATCCTTACAGATCACATGCCTAAGAAAACACACTTTGGTAAGCCAAAACTGACATTTAGATAACTTAGCATACAACCAATGCTCTCAAAGTGTCTGCAATACAATCCTCAGATGCTCTACATGCTCCTCCTCACTTCTGGAATAGATGAGAATGTCATCAATGAACACTATGACAAACTTATCCAAAAATGGCTTGAACACCCTATTTGTTAGATCCATAAATGCAACCGGTGCATTAGTCAACCCGAATGGCAACACCAAAAACCTATAAAAATCAATAACTGCCCTATGTGTCGTGAGCCAATCCATACCCAAAATAACATCTAGCTCTAACACAGACAATTCTATCAAATCAGCACGTAATATGTTGTCATCAATTTCAATCATACAATCAGGATAGTAATAGTCCACATTAATACTCACACCCATCAGGGTAGCAATCACTAAAGGCACATGCAACAATTTCCTTTCCTTATTCAATTTAGGTGCAAAATGAGGTGACACAAAGGAATACGTAGCACCAGAATCAAATAAAGCATCAACAATCTCATTCTGAATCAAGATAGTGCCTGTAACCATATTATCTGATCTATGTGCCTCTTAGGTATTAACTGCAAATACTCGCCCCTGACCTCTTCCTATTGGGGCCTGACTACTACTGGGAGCCTGTCCTCCTCTGCCTCTACCTCTACCAGAAGCCTCTCCAACTACATTCTGATTCATCTGCACTGTAGGCTGAGAAACTAAAGTAGATGGTTGTTGCTCACCCCACATGGTTCATCTGCTAACATAGTGACCATGCTGCCCACATCTCAGGCAGGCATCAGACTGACGCCAACACTCCCCTCCATGCCTCCGTCCATAGAAACCACAATAGGCACACTAGGCATCTATGCCGTTGGTTTAGAGGAACCCTGTGAATATGCAGGTGCTGACTGTACCATTGATCTCTACTCTGAACCCTCTTTCTCTGACTACCAGATGAAGGTCGCTGATCAAATCGAGGCACTGGCTCTACCTGTCTAGGTTGGGAGCTATTCTCTCCCCTTCTATTCTGTGACCCCGGTCCTCCTTTCCTCTTCTGATCTCTCTTAGCCCTTTTTGCCTTATACTTTTGTTCCATCTGAGTAGCTTTATCAATAACTGTAGTCAAAGATGCAAACTCTGTAGCCAATAGAGCATTGTGAAGTGAAGCATGTAATCCTCTCCTAAACTTGCTGATCAAATCAGTCTCAGTAGGAACAATGTGAGTAGCATATCTACTCAACCTAATGAACTCCTCTGCATACTCCTCTGACCTGTCCCCCTACTCTAACTGCTCAAACTGAATCAGATTTCAGGTCTTCATTCCCTTTGTAATAAACTCATCAATTAACCCCTGACAAAACTTAGCCCATGTAGGAGGATGCTCACCATACAGCCTAGGCTTCATCCTACGAGAAAACCAGGTCTAAGCCTTCCCTTTTAACAATAATCCAACCAACTCTATAGCTCTAAGCTCAGAATAAGGTAGTCTCCTAACTACCTTCTCAACCTCCTCCAGAAAATCTACTAGATCACTGCATCTATCGTCCCTGGACTCTGGTAAGTTTAGCTTTAGAAAGCTAAACATGGACACTCCACCCTCCTCAATAACTTTGCGGCCTCCCTGTACAACAGGCTCCTCAAGAACCCCAACTAGCTGTACAGGAGCCGGTGCAATTAGTACTGCCTCAGGTGCAACAGGTGGGGGAACTGCTGCTGGAACTGGTGGCGGCAACACATTCTGACGTTCCTACCTCAAATCTACCAACTCCGTGTGTAACTTCATCATCCCCCTCATCATCTCAACTCTCCAGGGATCATCGCCCCTCTCTGTATCCTCTGTAGTCCGTCAGGATCTGGATGGATCCTTTGAAACTGAATACTCTCTGACTAGCAACTCATTAAAGGCTACCTCTGCCTCCTTGTTATCTATGTCCTTATCGTCAGACATCTCTGTAATCTGTTGGAAAAATAGGAAACATACTCAGTATATCATAAAAACACATAATACTAACACATATCAGATGAATACAGTAAAAGATGACACAAGAATTCCTATGCTTTATGGTTTACTTAATTCTACCTATTTTGTACTTATTCACTATTCCTCTATAATTCAGGTACCATTCATCTACAACTTAGAACTTTGATGTCTGTAATCAGGCTCTGATACCACCTCTGTCACGACCCATTTCTGGATCACGATGGTCCTAGGATGCAGGAGATGCCAATGGCGACCAGCACCCGAAGAACCCAGTATCACATGCAAAATCTATAACCATCAATTTATTATTCATTTTACTTAGTTACTATTCATTCTGCAATTCTGTAAAACTATTTGAAATTTAGTGTTGTTGGCTGTAACATCCATCATCATATATCTTACTATATATCATATACCATAAAGCATCATCACATATACATATACATGTTCATATCCTAACTAACCCATACATACCCCATGGAGCAGCTAGAACATGAACATCAAAATATGGTATTTAATATATTTACATTATTATCAGTTGTCAGCATAAATCCACAGAATGTCTGAAGTTGGGATTCTGCAATTTACTCTTCTTTGAAATTGTTAAACAAGGAAAAGATGAGTATATAAGATACTCAGTGAATCTATATGCATTGCCAATGAATAAGATTTGGGTCAATAACAATTGATAACAAATGATACAATGATGTCAATATATCAATATTATCAAATTACATAATCAATAACACGTAATGACAGAATGATCAATAGTCATATCAAAGGAAAATGGGTAATATGGAAAGACAGATAAAGGGACATAACAATATGGACTATATGTAAACATACAGTCTCCAGTCATATCAGTATCAGTAAGCATAAGACTGATCAGGTCTTATGGCTAGGACCATAACCCTTCCCAGCTAGAACATCAGTAATAAATGTACACATTGCTGACAGTATGTACCTACTACCCTATCAGAGCGGCAACTCTGTTAAGCCATATTAGGGTCAATATAAGAATGAAACATATCACTAGACACCATTATGCAACAAAGGTATTACCAATGGCAATAAGCTCAATATCAATCAAATCAAGTAGCAATTTAATCAATGTTATTCCAATAGACAATATATAACCAATGATAATCGGTTTGGTAAACAACAAAGGTATGGAACAAAGATTAGTTATACAAAGAAAATCAGTAGGTCAACTGGCATGCCAATGTCGCTGACGATGATGGCATTCAAATGGTAGGCCTATGGAAGAAAATGCAATAGGCATATGGAATTACAACTAGGTATTTTATCAAACATATGGTGGGCAACATTGGGCAAGCCTTTTGGTTAGGTTTTGGTACAAAATGGACATGCCCAATTCATCCAACAACAAGCTCACATTGTAGGCAACACAATAGGCAACAAATATACAATATTAAACAACATTTAAGGAATCAAATTGGCTAAGGAAAAATCAAACAAAACATAGGCAATGAATAGTAAATGGGGTTCGGCCAAAATGAGGGTTCCATATTTGGTTTCCAATTTCAATTCCAATGCATTAGGCATGTTAAAGGATGCATATAAGACTCACCAACTTCAAAAGAGGCAAAAATGGCAAGTATGGCTATCTTGATTTTCTACAACAAACCAACTACAAATTAATCATCCATTAGCCTCCAATTAATATATTCAAAGCTTAAAAAACATAAACTAACACTAATTCAAATAGCCTAATCAAACATCTTCAATTTATGGTTTGAAATTGGGGATTTCTATCCATATGCATCAATTGATGCAATTTAACTTAAAACCCATCCAATTCATCATCTAAATCATCTAAATAAACCATAAATTTAAACAAATCAATTCCTTACCTCAAATAGATGATGAACCCGAAATTTCCCTTCAAGAAATTCTTGATTTCCTTTGTGATTTCAAAGAAGAAATGGGTTGAAAATGGAAGAACCAAGCTTGATTTTAAGTTTTCTATGGATTTTTGGCTGGAAAAATGAAGAAGAAATGTAGGAAGAAATGGAGATGTGGTTCGGACACTTTGGTGAAGAAGAAGAAGATGAGCAAATTTTGTCTAAGGCATTCTTATATATTAAGTTAAAATGGCAAATTACCTTTTAGTCCTTAAACTTTCAAGTATTCATACTTTGACCCCAACTTCTTCTGTAATTTATTTTGACAATTCTGTTATGAATTGGATTTCAAAGTAGGGAATCAAAAGGCTTATTTTAATTTATACTTATTTATAAAAATAGTTTCAAAGTCATTCTGAAACCCAGACAGACCAATTTCTACTATTCCCTCAAAGTTCCATTTATTTACGATTTTGCCATCACTTACTTGTTCAGTGTTCCTAAATGTTTTCCACATCTTTCTTTTTACCATGATTACACATGCATTTATGTGATCTTTTACCCCTAGTCAGAATCAGAAATTCAACTGTTACCCGGACTACTATTTTCTCGGCAGTGTTTTCGACACCGACGATTTTCGAAAAAGTAATTCATTTGCTTTTCTAACTGTGTCTATAAAATTATTTTTCATCATTTCAATACTTTTGAACCACAAATCGAGAATTAGATCATGCATATAAGATAAGACTTTCTAGGGTATTACATTAATTGATAGTAATTGATTATAGTATGTGATACTAGGTTCTACGGGTGCCGGTTGCCTCTGGCATCTCCTGCATCCTAAGACTGTCATATTCCGAAATTGGGACGTGACAGATAACCATGTATATATAATAGATATTGATCCATAAAATGCATATCATTATCAGTATAACATGTAAATAGCATGAGGTGGATCAGACCCTATGGCCAGGACCATAACCCTTCCCAGCTAGGGTATCACTGGAATTTCAATGTGCATAATGCTGATGGTATTTACCTACTACCCCATCAGTAAGGTAGCTCTATCATATAAACATTAGAATAGGTTAAAGATAGCAAATAAGATATCAAATAGGCAAGAAAATCAGTAAGGTTCAGTTTCCGTAACTCTAGCTCAATTGAGCTATTTAGGCAAGTAAACACATATAGGATCATTATCCTTAACAAAGGAACATTATAGCAAAGGAAAAATGCCACAAAAGTCATTGAGTATATAAGTTCAAAATATGTCAAGAAGACACATTTACACTAGTGGCAAAGAAAGTCACCCATTTTAGCAAATTTGATAACAATTGGTTTCTTAAGGAAATTAACAAAGGTCATTTCGTCGAGCACTAGGTGTGCACCACTTTAGGACTAAATAAATATAGTTTTGGTACATATTGATCAAAATCCAAAGTTGATAATTCAAGCTCCAATGGCAACAAACATAAAGGCATTATCAAACAGGGTTTATATACATCAATAATCAACACAATCAAAGCTTGAATTCAAGGAAAATTCAAAAGAAACTCAAATGAAATACTTTGGCCAAAAATTTGCAGGAATTTAAATGGATTCAAATTGATCAAAGAAAGGTTTAAACATGCATAATAATATACATATAACTCATTAGGACATAACCAAGTCTGACCCTCGATGCATCACAATATACTGTGAACTTGCCATTCTCTATTGGCAATGCTAGCACTGGTGTCGATGTAAAACATGATTTCAAAGTTTGGAAGCTCTTCTCACATTCATCAGTCCACATGAATCTTTCTTGCTTTCTTGTCAGTTTAGTTATTGGAGCTGCAATTCTTGAAAAATCTTTAACAAATCGCCAGTAGTAACTGGCCAAACCTAAGAAACTCCATACCTCAGTTACATTAGTAGGTCATGGCCAATTAGCTACAGCTTCCACCTTCTGTAGATCCACTTTAATGCCATCTTTTCCCATAATATGGCAAAGGAAATATACCTTTGTAAGCCATAATTCACACTTCGATGGTTTAGCATACATCTTATGCTCTCGTAGTATCTACAACATTATTCTTAAATGCTCTTCATGTTCTTCCTGGCTTCTGGAATAAATAAGAATGTCATCTATGAATACAATGACAAACTTATCCAAATAGGGCTTGAACACCCAATTCATCAGGTATATAAAATCAGTAGGGGCATTGGTTAACCCAAATGGCAATACAAGGAATTCATAGTGACCATATTGGGTTCTGAAAGCAGTTTTAGACACATCTTCATTCTTAATTCTTAATTGATGATAACCCGATCTAAGGTCAATCTTGGAAAAATAACTGGCTCCTTGCAATTGATCAAACAGGTCATCAATCCAGGGCAATGGATATTTGTTCTTGATGGTCACTTTATTCAACTGTCTGTAGTCAATACATATTCGCAGTGAATTATCCTTCTTCTTAACAAATAACACAAGAGTGCCCTACGGTGAACTACTGGGTTTGATAAACCCCTTATCTAGCAAGTCTTGCAACTGCACTTTTAATTCTTTTAGTTATGTTGGAGCCATTCTATAAAATGGAATTGAAATATGGCCTATACCTGAATAGACTTCAATCTCAAACTCAATCTCCCTCTCTGGTGGTAAACCTAGCAAATCTTCAAGAAACACATATGGAAATTCATTAACAACAGGAATATGATAAACTCCCTTTGAAGTCTTCTAAGTATCCATTACACTTGCTAAGTATGTAGGATATACCTTTCATAGGAGTCTCTTTACCCCATAGCAGAAATAAATTCAATTCTCAAATCACTTTTATCACCCTGATACTCAAATTCATCATGCCCTCTTGTTGAAATTTAATCTTCTTTTCATAACAGTCAATTATTACATGATAAGTGGTTAACCAGTCATTCCCTATATCATATCCAATTCCAGTATAGGCAATTCTACTAGGTTAATTGGTAAAATTCTACCCTCTATTTATATTTTACAACTTGGATATTCATATTTTACCTCTATGCTCTCACCCAGGGGAGTAAATATTTCTAAGGGTATTGACATCAATTGTTTTTCAATTTCCAATTTGGATGCAAACTTGGGTGATACAAAGGAATGTGTAGCACCAGAATCAAATAATATTTGAGCTATTTCACAAGACACAGGAATCTTACCTGTTACTGTCTTGCCTGATCTTTGAGCTTCTGAACATTAATTGTAAAGATTCGACCTTTCCCTCTACCAGCTAGTGCCTAACCACTAGTCTGTCCTTGTCCCGATCCTCTGCCTCTACCTCTGCCCCCTATGTCTCTCTAGTCATTTCTACTCATTTATACAGTAGGTTATAAGGTTGTTGTATTAGTCTGTTGTTCTCCCCATAAAGGACAATTCTTCACATAGTGACCATGTTGGCCACATTTCAAACATGCACCTGTCTGTCTTCTACATTCACCCTCGTGGCTCTTCCCACAAAAATCACATACGGGAACATTAGTTGTTTGCTTTGGTGCTCTAGATGACCTTTGTGAAAATTTGGATGCAGACTGCCTTGTGATACCTCTACCCTGACCTCCTCTCTGACCACCTGTCCGTGGTCTCTGCTGAGAACTTCCTTCACCTCTTCTTTGTTGTCTTCCATTTGGACTGCTTTGTCAAAAATCTTTGATAAGGAAGTAAACTCAGCAGATAATAATGCATTATGTAGAGCAACATGCAATCCCCATCTAAACCTACTGATCAGGTATGTTTCAGTAGGTACAATCTTGCTGGCATATTTACTCAGCCTGATAAACTCATTGGCATACTCTTCTACACTCAAGTTGCCCTGTTCCAGCTATTCAAACTGAATTATATTTCTGTTTTTAACTCCCTCTGTCAAAAATCTATCCAATAATATAACCCTGAATTGTGCCCAAGTCGGTGGTGCATCACTGTATAATTGTATCTCAATGTGCCTAGAAAACCAAGTACAATCCTTCTATTTCAATAATAAACCAACAAGCTCTACCTCTTTGACATCTGAACATTGATGTCTTCTTACCACCTTTTCTATTTGCTCTAGATAATTAATAACTTTCTCAACTCTTCCATCTTTATATTTTGGCAAACTCAGCTTCAAAAAGTTAAACATGATGATTCCACTCTCATCAATCACTTTGTGACCCTCCTATACTACTGGCCCAACTGGTGCAGCAACAGGTGGAACATTTACTAGTGGAATAACTGGTGGAACAACTGGTGGTGCAAGTGGTGGCACTACTTATCTTTCTCTTCTCAATTCTAGCATTCCTTGCATCACTTCCAATCTCCAAGGATCTTCATCTTCCCTGGTTTCCTCTATCCTTCTCTTGGATCTAGGAGGTTCCTCTCTGATCAATGATTTATTTGAGGCCACTTCTGCCTCTCTATTGGGCTTTTCTAATCTACTAGGTGCAGGTTCAATAGTCCGTTCACATTCTCCCATAGACATTTTAATCACTCTAATAGACAAACACAATAAGTTAACATGTATGATTATCGCGGAATAAATACATATTTAACGAATACAAAAAATGATGAGACCGAATTTTCTATGCTCCATGGTTCACCTATTCCTTATTAACACATATCTATATGCTATCAGTATATCTATACTTTGATACCACCTCTGTCACGTCTCAATTTTGAAACATGACGGTCCTAGGATGTAGGAACAACATAAGGCTAACGGCACCCGTAGAACCCTTCTATAACATGTAAGTATCACCTACAATAACATATCTATATCCATATAATTAGTCTATCTGTCATCATCTATGATCATATCTGATTTCAACACATCTCATTTACATTATATATTAGTAACTAATAATATTATAGACCATACTAAGTATAGTCATCCTAATAATTTACATATTGATGGAGCATCTAAAATATATACAAGGAATATATACAAGTTCAATATTTACATTATTATAACACAATTGTATCCACTAATGAAGAAATCTTGGATCAGCTCTACTCCTGACCTGAAAAGATAAAACCACTAAAAGGGTGAGTATTTTCATACTCAGTGAGTCAATATATATATTATCACCCATTAAGCTAGGTAGGAAACAAAAAATGAATAGTATTAACAATTGGCTCATGGATAGCACACCAAAGGACCAAATCAAAGGAAATGGTTTATGGACACCAAATATAGTGTATAGGCATTGGGAGAAATAATAACCATATATATATAACAGATATTGGGCCATAAAATGCATATCATTATCAGTATAACATGTAAATAGCATAAGGTGGATCAGACCCTATGGCCAGGACCATAACCCTTCCTAACTAGGGTATCACTGGAATTTCATCGTGCACAATGCTAATGGAATTTACCCACTACCCCATCAATAAGGTAGCTTTGTCATACAAACATTAGAATAGGTTAAAGATAGCAAATAAGATATCAAATAGGCAAGAAAATCAGCAAGGTTCAGTTTCTGTAGCTCTAGCTCAATTGAGCTGTTTATGCAAGTAAACACATATAGGATCATTATCCTTAACAAAGAAACATTATAGCATAGGCAAAATGCCATAAAAGTCATTTAGGATTTAAGTTCAAAATATGTCAAGAAGAAATATTTACACTGATGGAAAAGAAAGTCACCCATTTTAGCAAATTTGGCAACAATTGGTTTCTTAAGGAAATTAACAAAGGTCATTTCATCGAGCACTAGGTGTGCACCACTTTAGGACTAAATAAATATAGTTTTGAGACATATTGATCAAAAGCCAAAGTTCACAATTCAAGCCCCAATGGCAACAAACACAAAGGCATTATCAAACAAGGTTTATATACATCAATAATCAACACTATCGGAACTTGAATTCAAGGAAAATTCAAAAGAAACTCAAATGAAACACTTTGGCCAAAAAGTTGCAAGAATTTAAATGGATTCAAATTGTTCAAAGAAAGGTTTAAACATGCATAATAATATATTGTCACATCCCGATTTCCGAACATGACTGTCCTAGAATGCAGGAGATGCCAGAGACAACCGATACCGGTAGAACCCAGTATCACATACAATAATCAAATACATAATATGTCTGTAATTATTCTCTAATTGACTGTAATTACCATCATCTCATGCCATAATATTAATTAAACTCCATAATATGCCATACATATATAACTATAGTCTAACTATACCATTATACAACCCATAGAGCAACAACATAATACATACAAAATACAGTGTTAAAAATAACTACACTGTCACAAAATGTAGCAAAAATCCACAGAGATATCAACAGATGGAATTCTGCTTCCTATTCTACACCTGGAAAGGGGAAATAATAAAAGGGTGAGTATAAAAATACTCAGTGAATCTAATATACATCATCCAGAAGAAAAAGACTGGAATATCAATAAATAATAGGCAAATAAACAAATAATATCAATATGCTCAACAATGTCTGAATAAAGAATCAAATTATAGTAGATGACTGTAAAATCAATAATCGGATCAATGAAAAATATATCACATGGATAAGACAAATGAAAGCCATGAAACTCATATCACATGTATCAATAAACATAAGACTGATAAGGTCTTATGGCTAGGACTGTTAACCCTTCCCAACTAGGGTATCATTATACAATATGCAAATTGCCGATGGTATGTACTCACTACCTCGTCGGAGAGGCAGCTCTGTCAAATCTCATTGGAATCAATAAGAATATGGAACAAGTCAATCAATATCAATATACAATTACAATCTCATCAAGTAGCAATAACTCATGAAATTAATCAAATGAGACTGCAATTTAGTAATGGATAAGCAATAGATGAATCAATAAACAGTAGTATTACGATTAGTAATTAACATTGGGATGAATCAAAAGTTAGACAAATCAAGTAAAGAAGTTGGTTCAATTATCATGCTAATATTGTTAGCTACGATGGCATTCAAATGGTAGGCCTATGGAAGAAATTAATAGTAGGCCTATGGATTTTGAAATAGGCATTTCATCGAACAATTGGTGTGTAACATTGGATGGATAAATTAGCTAGGTCATGGTGCAACATTGACATTGCCCATGTAATCAACAAATAAGTCACAATGTAGGCAACACAACAAACATCAATTTTCCAACAATAAACACAATCAAAAGGATCAAAATGGTATAGAAAATCAAAGGAAAACAAGACAAAAATCAAGGCAAAATTGCCTTAGGTGGGTTCGGCCAATCATGGCATTTTGGAGCAAGAATCCAATCAACATATTAACATAATAGGCAGGATAATGGATGCATATTAAACTCACCTCACACTTCAAATCACTAGAATTGCACACTTTGCTACCAAAGTCTTCAAAGTAGGCAAAAAATGGCAACTTTCTAATTCTTCACTTTCTACATCAAACCAATCAAATATAATCCATCTATTAGCCATCAATTAACATAATCTAAGCTTAATTAACATTAACTAACTCTAAATCAAATATTCAACTCTTACAACTTCAACTTAGGGCTTTCAATTTGGGGAAAATCTACCAAATGCATCAATTGATGCAATTAAACACAATACCCATCTAATTTATCATCTAATACACCTAAATCAATCATAAAACCAAACAAATTACTTTGTTACCTCAAATGGATGTTTAGGCCGAAATCTTCAAACCAACTAATCTTGAAATTCTTTGATTTTCCAAGCAAACCAAGGTTGAAAATCAAAGGATTAATTGTTTAATTCAAGTTTTCTTTAGGTTTCTCTTTGATTTCGTAAGAAAATTTTGGTAGAGAATTGAGAGTGAGTTTCGGCCAACAAGGGAAGAAGAAGAGAAAAATGGCCAAAATATTTAACAAAGGAATAAGAAGAGAAAAATGTCCAAAATATTTCTAAGGCATGCTTATATACTAAGGAAAAATGACAAATTATATTTAGGCCCTTAAACTTTCCAATAATCATACTTTTACCCCAAATCCTTCTGTAATTTATTCTGACAATTCTATTGAGAATTAGATTTAAAAGTGGGAAATGAAATAGCTTCTTTTTATCTGTACGTTATTATAAAAATAGTTTCAGAGCCATTCTAAAACTCAAACAGTTGATTTCCCACTATACCCCTAAAGTTCAACTTATTTACGATTTTGCCATTATTTAAATTTTCAGTGTTCCTAAACATTTTCACCTCTTTCCTTTCACCATAATTTTACATATAAATATATGATTCTTTACCCCTGGTCTGAATCAGAAATCCATCTGTCAATTGGACTGCTATTTCTCCGTGCAGTGTAATTAACACCAACATTTTCCGGGATAATATCTCAAATGCATTCTAACTGTGTTTCAAAAATTATTCTTAGTTATTTTGATGTTCCCAGACCAATAATTGATTATGTTATTATTCAATTATGGTAGCATTTCCTAGGGTATTACATTTTACCCCCCTTCAAATAAATTCATCATCGAATTTAAAATAAACACATACCTCAAAGATGGAACAAGAATGGATATTTGTCCTTCATATCCTGCTTGCTCTCCCAGGTACACTACACCATCGATTAATTCCTCCTTAGTACTTTGACCATCGGTATCTCTTTATTTCTCAATTGTCTGACTTGTCGATTTACAATCTCTACTGGTAGCTCCTCATATGATAAGTCTTCATTAACACCGACATCTTGTACCTCCAATACATATGATGGATTAGGTACATACTTTTATAGCATAGAAATATGAAACACCGGATGAACATGACTCAAATTAGGTGGAGTCATAACCCCGTGTAGTCCTCGGTAAATCGACTACAAAATCTATAGTAAACTATGTTAGTGTAGGTGCTCTAAAGACAATCATTGTTATGATGTTTTTAGAAATATATTATTAAAAGGCATTATTTATTAATCAGTGTTTATTATTATTTAGAATAATATTGTATAACTATTTAATAAAGTCCATGGTATAAACATAGCATGAAGGTATCCATGATATGATCATGATAGTGAGATGCTTATCATGTGTAATTATGTTTTAACCTAAATTTCCCTAGTCATAGAATCAATGAGATTGGACATTATTGATTAGGAAAGACTAGCATAAGTGTATACTATTTGATTTGATCAAATCATCTAATCTCATAAAGATGCTGACATTGAGATGTCTAAGTATAGCATGTGGATGCTTACTAGGAGTAGTAAGTGCATCGGAGTGATCACAGGAGATAGTCATATGGAAATCTAAAC
>CANXYC010543624.1:0-10320 GCA_948193065.1 Aleurites moluccanus | reverse complement strand
AAGAGAAAGATATGAAATGATAATAGAAAATATATGATTGATGTTAAATTATATGTATGGAAATAATCATTGTATGAAAATGTATGATGTTGAAATTGATAGAATGGTATATGAGATTCATGATTTGTGAGTTCTACGGGTTATGGTGGCCTTAAGCCTACCCTTGCCATAGGATCGTCGCACCACTGGAGTTGGGGTGTGACATAAATTTACTTGATCATCAGGTAAATTGGGTCAAGAGCATACTACCACCTGAAAAGCTTCTTGGTCACCAAGTTGTCATGATGGTTTTAGGATGCAGGAATAGCTTAAGGCTACTGACACCCGTAGAACCCTTATATAACATGTAAACATCACCTGCTATAATATTTCAATATCCTCATTATCAATATATCTATCATCATTTGTGACCAATTCATACTCAATATACCTCATTTACATTATATAACAATAACTAATAATTTATACAAGCCATACCAAATATAGTTCTCCTATTAACTTACATAATCATGGAGCATCTAGGATTACATAGAAAATATATACAAGTATAAATATTTACATTATATCAAAAGAGCTTAATCCACTGAGGAAGAAATCTTGTACCAGCTTTACTCCCGACATAAAAAGTTTAAACGACTAAAAAGGTGAGTATTTTTCATATTACTATACAATAGGTTTGGTAGATATCAACAATGAACAATATACAACAATAGGTTCATGCGTAGCACACCAGAAACCCAAATAATGGGAAATGACTTATAGACATCAAATAAAGATGTATAGGCACTAAGAGAAATAATAATCATGTATATAATAGATAATGGGCCACAGAACGTATATCAAATACTTTATCACTTATAAATAACATAAGATGGATTAGGACTTATGGTTAGGATCATAACCCTTCTCAACTAGGGTTTCAATAACATTTTATTGTGCTTTATGGAGTATAATCGTCAAGGATTATCTTATAGAATAAGTATCCATATTAAAGAAGCAATATAATATAGATAAAATGTTATAAAAGAATAATATTAAAGGAGCAATATTATAGAATCAGTGTCCATATTAAATGAGCAATATAATATAGATGAAATGCTATAAAGGTCATATAGATATCAAATATGTAACATGTCAAAAAATTACATTTGCACTGGTAAGAAAGCAAGTCACCCACGCTGGCGAAACTGATAACAATTGGCTAGTTTATGAAAAATATAAAAGGACATTTTATCGAGCACTTGATGTGCACCACTTTAGGGCCAAATAAGTAGGGTTTTGAGGTTTATATATCAAAGGCCAAAGTTCACATATCAAGCCCATATGGCAACAAACACATTGGCATTATCAAATAGGGTTTATAAACAACAATTAACAATGTAATTGGAGCTTGAATTCAAGGAAAATTCAAAAGGAAGATTTCAACCCAAAAGTTGCAACAATGTAAATGGATTTAAATTATTAAAATAAAGTTTTAAACATATATAATAATATATATATGACTCACTAAAATCGACAGATCGCTCGTCTACACGTTAAAACTCTTATTTGCCTATAATAGGCAAAAATGGTAATTCTTGTCTTCCTTTATTTCTACATTCAATTTGTCACTCATTTAAGCTTCAATAGGATATAAATAAAACATTCTAATACATTAAGGGTCCATTTAGGGCAAGGAATTGAAATTGGAATTGAGAATTTTGATTTCAATTCTAATTATCTAGAATTAGAATTGTGTTGGAATAATAATTTCAATGTTTGTTTCACACAAAGAATTGGAATTGAAATTAAATAAAAATTAGTGATGATGAAAGTGGCGGTAGAATTGAGAGTGGTGGTGGACCGTCGGCGGTGGCAGTAGGGGTGGTGGTGGATCATCGTCGACGGTAATGGTTTAGTGAGCCATTGTCACCGGTGATGATGTCCAACGAGTCTTCATCGCCGGCGGTGGCAGTGGCGGTGGTGGCGGACCACCATCGTCGAAGGTGGCGAACCACCATTGCCGGTGGTGGTGCTGGAGGTGACAGTGGAAGAGAGGATGGTAGTAGTGATTATGCAATTGTAATTCTTATAGGTTGAGAATGAAATTGTGGAATTATTTTTTTAATTATATTATAATTCCATAGAATTATAGGTAGAATTCCAATTCTAATTCTAGATTATTGCTAAACACTGGAATTGGGAATTTCAATTCCAACTCCAATTCTAGAATCTCCAAACGGACCCTAAAATGAATTATGAAACCCTAACAAAGAAACTAGATTTTGACATAATCTATAGTTAGGGTTTTTCATTGAATTTTCTTTCAACCTTGCAATCTATCAATCAATTCATCTTCCTTTTCACACACACACACACACACACACACACACACACACACACACACACACACACACACACACATATATATATATATATATATATATATATATATATATATGTATATGTATAATCATAAAAGAATGAAGAAAAACTCATTTTACTTTGCTGCCAAGGCCGAAACTCTTGCTTGCTCTCCTTTAGTGTTTTGATTATTTCCTTTGGTGTAATTTGTTGTAAACCAAAGTAATTTGATGTTTTGTTCAAGTTTTCTTAGATTTTCTTTAGGTTTACTTGTAAAATTTTGAGAGAATTTCAAATGGGACGTTCATCCATGATGGAGGGAGAGAGGAAGAAGAAGAATGAATGGAGAAAATGACAAAAATGGTCCATTTTATACTATTCAAGTTTTGTGTAATTCAACTTTCTCACTGACACTTCTCATATTCGTGTTTTAAGCCCGAAACTTATAACTATTTGTATTTTTTTCCCATTTCAATTATGAAATAATATTTCTTATATTTCTCGAGCTTATGAATCTAATGGTGATATTAATTATTCATATTTTTGAACTCGTTCATTAATCAAAATGTCGACGTGCTTACTTAACTATCGGGTCAGTTTTTAGCAATATGTCTAATTGCGCAAATATGATGTTAAAATTTCAAGGTGTTACACTCTACCCCTTTTAATAAAATTCGTCCCCGAATTTTCAAATATACATACTTTGTCAGTGGAATAAGGAAGGATATTTAATCCTCATGTCTACTCATTCTCCCAGGTACACTCCTCCATCGTCTGATTCTTCCATAACACTTTGACTATTGAAATCTCTTTATTACATAATTGCCTTACTTGATGATCTATGATCTTCACTGGTGTTTTCTCGTAAGTCAAGTCTTTATCTACCTCAATGGTTTGTGGTTCAAGGATATGTGATGGATCTTATACATATTTATGAAGTATAGAGACATGGAACACTGGATGAACATGGCTCAAATGGAGTGGGAGTGCTAATCGATAAGACACATTGCCGACCTTTTACAATATCTCAAATGGCCCGACATATCTAGGTGATAACTTTCCTTTCTTGCCAAATCTTATTACATCCCTCATAGGTGAAACCTTTAGGAACACATTATCACCTATAGCGAAATGAACATCATTTTTCTTCGGGTCCATATAACTCTTCTGTCGGCTGAAGGTTGTCTTCATTCTTTCTTGAATAATGAGGACTTTCTCCATTGTTTCTCTAATCAATTCAAGGCCTTCTAGCTCCTTTTCCCCTTGGTTCTACCCAATACACAGGAGATCTATATTTCCTACCATATAATACTTCATATGGCGCTATGCCAATAATTGAATGATAGCTATTATGGTAGGAAAATTCAATCAAAGGTAAGTATTGTTCCCAGTTCACTTTAAAATCCAACACACAAAAGCGGAGCATATCTTCTAATGTATGAATAGTGCATTTTGATTGTCCATCAGTCTATGGATGAAAGGTTGTGCTAAAATATAATTGAGTACCCAATGCGTCTTGAAATTTATGCTAGAACTATGAAGTAAATTGAGTCCCTTTATTTGAGATAATATTTAATGGTACTCCATGAAGCCGTACTATATTCTTAACATACAATTGGGCATAATGAGCAGCTGTATAACTTGTTTTCACTTCTAAGAAGTGAGCTATCTTAGTCAACCTATCAACTATTACCTAGATAGAGTCATATCCTCATGAATTTCTAGGTAAACTAACCACAAAATCTATGGTTACCTATTCCCACTTTCACTTTGGCAATTCTACCTCTTGTAATAGCCCTGATGGCTTCTGGTGTTCAATTTAACCTACCAACAGACTAAACAAGTATAAATAAATTGAGCTACATCCTCTTCATGTTAAGCCACCATTAATGCTCCTTTAGATTATGATACATCTTCGTTATCCCAGGATGAACACTGTAAAGTACATAATGCATTTCCTTTATAATTTGCTCTTTAAGCCCATCCACATCTGGTACACACAACCGTTTCCCATATTTTAACACTTTATTATCAACAATAAACTCTGAAGCTTTCCTAGCTTGAACATCTTCTTTTAACTTCAGTAGTTGAGAATCTCTGTCTTGTTCCATTTTAATCTCATCAATCAAAGTTGGCTTTATATGAAACTGGGCTATTAGAGCCTGATTTTGATCCTAAGTCCCCAATTCAAATTATACTCCCATGTCAAGCAATTCTTTCATCTCCCCGATTAATGGTCTCCGTGCAATTGCAATATGAACTAGGCTCTCCATTGATTTTCTGCTCAAAGAATCTGCCACTACATTAGCCTTGCCCATATGATACAATATCTGACAATCATAATCCTTTAACAATTTCACCCATCTCCACTGTCGAAGGTTTAAATCTTTCTGCCGCAGGATATACTGTAGGCTTTTGTGATCAGTATAAATCTCACACTTCTCTCCATAAAGATAATACCTCCAAATCTTTAAAGCAAACACAACTACAACCATTTCTAGATCATGTGTAGGATACTTCAACTTATGCTTCTTCAACTGGCAAGATGCATAAGCAATTACCCTCTTATCATGCATCAGAACGCAGCTAAGTCCGACCCTCGATGCATCACAATACACTATGAATTTACCATTCTCTATTGGCAATACTAGTATTGGTGCCGACGTAAGACACAATTTCAAAATCTAGAAGCTCTTCTTACATTCATCAGTCCATATGAGTCTTTCTTGCTTTCTAGTCAGTTTCGTCAATGGAGCTGCAATTCTTGAAAAATCTTTAACAAATCGCTTGTAGTAACCAGTTATACCTAAATAACTCCACACTTCTATTACATTGGTAGGTTGTGGCCAATTAACTATAGCCTCCACCTTCTGTGGATCTACTTTTATGCCATCTTTACCCACAACATGGCCAAGGAAACATACCTCAGTAAGCCAAAATTCACACTTCAATAGTTTAGCATACATTTTATGCTCCCGTAGTGTTTGTAGTACTATCTTCATATGCTCTTCATGTTATGCTTGTTTTTTGGAATAGATAAGAATGTCATTAATAAATACAATGACAAACTTATCTAAATAGGCTTGAACACCCAATTCATCAAGTTTATAAAAGCAGCATGGGCATTAGTTAACCCAAATGGCAATACAAGGAATTCATAGTAACCGTATCGAGTTCTGAAAGCATTTTTAGACACATCTTCATTCTTGATACGCAGTTGATGATAACCTAATCTGAGGTAAATCTTGGAAAAATGTTTGACTCCTTGCAACTGGTCAAATAGATCATTAATCTGGGGTAATAGATATTTATTCTTGATAGTTACCTTATTCAACTGTCTGTAATCAATACATATTTGCAGTGAACCATCCTTCTTTTTAACAAATAACACTAGAGCACCCCATAGTGAACTACTCAGTCTAATAAACCCCTTATCCAATAATTCTTGCAATTGAATTTTTGATTCTTTTAGTTATATATGAGCCATTCTGTACAATGGAATGGAAATAAGATTTGTACCCTGGTAGACTTCAATCTTAAATTCAATTTCCCTTTCCGATGGCAAACTTAGCAAATCTTCAAGAAATACATCTGGAAACTCATTGACAATAAGAATTTGATCAACTCCTTTTGAAATCATCTGAGTATCTATCATACTAGTTAAATATGCATGATATCCCTTTCATAGGAGTCTCCTTGCCCCTATAGCAAAAATGAGTTTAAACCCATATCACTCTCGTCACCTTGATACACAAATTCGTCTTGTTCTTCTAGCTAATCCATTCCTAATATCACATCAAGCTCCAGGAAAGGCAATTCTACTAAGTAAATTTGTAAAATTCTACCTTCTATTTCTACTTTACAACCCGTATATATATCTATTTTACCTCTATGCTCTCACCCAGGGGAGTAAATATTTCTTAGGATATTGATATCAATTGTTTCTCAATTTTCAGTTTAAATTAAAATTTAGGGGATACAAATGAGTGTGTGGCACAAAAATAAAATAATACTCGGGCTAGTTCACATGATACAGGAATCATATATGTTACTATGTAGCCAGATCTCTGGGCTTCCTAAGCATAAATTGCAAATACCCGGCCTTGCCCTTTGCCAACTGGAACCTGACCACTGTTTTGACCCTAACCTTGTCCTTTGCCTCTGCCTCTGCCTCTACATCCAGTGTCTCTATTTTCATTCCTATTCATCTGTACCATATGCTGTGAAGCTACTATGGTGGTTTGCTACTCATCACACATAGGACAGTCCTTGATAAAGTGACCCTACTATCCACATTTCATACAAGCACCCATTTGTCTTGTACATTCATCCTATGTCTTTTCCCATAAAAATCACATATATGAACATCAGACATCTGTATTGGTGGTCCAGATGACCTTTGTGAAAATCTTGATATGGATTGTGTTGTGGTACCCCTACCCTGATGTCACGACCCAACCTGGGAGCCGCGACGGTCCTAGGATATGGTATTGCCTAAGCTACTAGTACCACGAAGAACCCAGTTATCTGTATGATATGGCAAGCAATTCATATAATCAACTCAAGTATAGCTTAATATTTCTACTGAAATTTTGACAGCATTTCCTCTAATATGCGACTATATCCCGTTGTAGAAAATGCAAACAACACTCCCAATATCACTTTATTATCAATATCCATCTCAACCTCTAATATCAACTCAACATATATATATATATATCAACTATATACATCCATAGTATAGTCTATATGAAAAACTAAAAGATATACAAGCACACACATATATGTCTTTACTTAGATTACAACACCATGGAATCTCTAATAATATACAAATATTTACATATACTATTTAAGACTCGAATATTATATGATACAAGTAGCAAAATTCTAAGGCAAGGATAGATAGTGCCAATGGAATTTGAGTCTCACTGCGGCCTTGAAAAACAATGACAACTACGGGGGTGAGTATAAAATATACTCAGTGAATCTATATATATAAAAATGCAGTAAATGTTTATAATACCATATTCGCTCATAATTGACCTGTAGAATAATATAATATGACAAATAAAAGGTGAAACAGGTTTCCATATAATTATCCAATGTATGAGTTAACTCTCAAATGATATAACAGGATTGGGTCCAATGAAAAGTGCAATCGCACTGTAATAGCACAATCGTGCATAATCCAATGTATCTAAGGGAGATCACTCCTTATGGCTAGATAATATGACACCCCTCCCTAGCAAGGGTCCAATGAATACTAGTGTGCACACAGTCGATGGAATTACCCGCTACACCATCAAGGTAGCCCTGTTATAATATCATATGGGTGTGTCTCCATAAAACAATAAAAATAGCATAAATTCAACTCATATAGGGGTGGAACAATCCAATATATATCCATAATGAATAATAGAACAAATTTAGGTCAAGTGATAAAAATAGTCGGCGGGCCCAATTGCACTACCGCAATTGGCACTCGCCGTTACGGGTCCGTTTTGGGATTTTTGAGTAGTTTCTGGTTAACTATGCTATCAATGGATTCAAATGGACCATGAGATACCATTTTAAATCTTAGGGAAAAACTAGATGATTGGGCCAAGTGGGGGTTCAATTGGCTTTTTAGGTTTCATTTTATGGCCAGTCAAAATTTAGGTCGATTTAAGTCATTTCGAGGGCTTATTTCAGGGTAAAAATACATTGTAGGTATTTTAGGATATCAAGTGTTGTTTTATCATTCCAATTGACATTTTATATAATATATGATACAAATCATGCATGATTATATATATAAATTCACCTTTTATGCAAAAAGTTTATTTTATCCCCCAAAACACCACTCGAAGGCCCTAAGTGGCCTGCCGCTCGACACTCCCAGCTGGAGTACCTGACGGTTCACCTATTTCCAAATATAACACTCCGGTAAGACTTAAAAATATTACAAAACACATTATTCACATCAAAAGATATCAAGCATACACAATATACATCATAGACATCACATTACATAATTAACACTTTTTCCAATCCTTTATGCATTAAACACATTTCTATCACCACATTTGACTTACATTTCATATATTCATCACTATTATACCAAGTTAAGAACTTATATATACTTAGTTCAATATTCCAAATCAAACATACACCTAATTATAAGTTTACCTTCCAAGTACTTATATCAAACATCATTTCCATATCTAAACTTATACATTTACATTACATGCACCATTAATCCATATTCAAACCCTTCCTTCCTAATTTCTTCAACCTAACACATTAAACCTATAAACTCAATATGGTACGGCCTTGATGGAAGTTCCTCTATTCTTTCATTTTTCAACACCAATCATTCAAACAACATAATTACACATCAAATATATAATATTCAAGCATTCTAACCTATAAAACACCAAAGTATCATTTCATTTTTTAAACACCATCATTTTGGCCAAACTAGAAAATCATTCAAATGAATTTATTTCCATCAAATGGCTACTAATTCATTACAAACACATCAAATACATCACAATTGAACCAAAACTCCATCAAAATAATACATTTGAATCTTACCTCTTCCAAGTTAGGGTTTCCTTCCAACTTTTTGATTTCTTTCAACCTAAACACATATTTATTACAAATTAACATCAAAGAACATCTAAAGATCAAAATTGAACCAAAAGAATGGTAAAATCACTTACTTCTTCAATAGTTCTTTGAAATATTCTAAGCTTTGATTTATTACTTTTTCTTGATTTTTCTTTAATTCTAAGGTTAGAATTGTGTTTAGGATGATGGAATTAACGAGTTTGAATCAAGAAATGAAAGAAAATAACTTTGTATCAATGAATTCCAAAGTGGCCGAAAGTTTGAAAGGAAGAAAGAGAAAACTTGTATGGAAAATGGCTAAGGTTGAAGAAGAGGTGTGAAAAATCAACTTGGAAGATTTGGCAAATTATATTTTAGTCCTTAAGCTTTTCATTAATTAGACTTTGACCCCACATCCTTCTGTAATTAATTTTGTCAATTCTGTTGAGAATCATAGTCACAACCCACACTATAGGGCTATGACGGTCCTAGGGCACGGGAATATATTTCATACCAGTACCACGAAGAACCCAAATTACATGCTTCATTTCATTTAATCATTTATGACATATTTTTTTTTCCAAAAACACTTTAAAATTACAGAAAAACGGACAGAGTTTCCCCTGTAATATTAACGTTACCCAAATAGAAAATACAACACAACACTTCTAATATCAATATCAAATTCCTTTCAACCTCCAAATACAACTCACAATCATATAACAATTCCCTGCCATATTATTTATTCATATGCCAAAGTCATATAAGCTTACCATATCAGCTGTACCCCTGTTAAAATATGAATGCATAACATACATTTAAACCCATATCAAAATGTCCAAACATATAACAACATATAATTATACATTTACTTATTCACAAGTATATATGTATATAAGATGATTGGGCTTGATTTGCGGTCAAATCAGTTTATAGAATGATTTTTATGGTCGTTTCTGTTTTAGGTCATTTTATGCCATTTCGGCAACCCCGGTTTTGGCCGATTGGCACGTTTCGGGACAGTTTTGGCCATTTTGGTCCAAAATCAATCCGATATAATTAAAATTCATATTATATGTTCAATTGCATGAGCCTTAAATTAGAAATGCAAAAACACATTTATAAACCCACCTCGAGTGCAAAAGTCTCAAAAGTCCCTCCGGGCTCCGAGCGGCTACTGCTCGCCCAGCTTTTCCTTACCCTTGGAGGACTCCCCTAAAAACACACCAACTCTCCGATAAGACACCATATCAAGTCAACATAACACATTCAAATACATATACACACTCATTTCAAACAAGTTACACATATCACTACCATATTCAAAGTTCCTATTTTCTAAGTCACTTTGCCATATCAAAATAGTATTCCTAAGAAGTTTAAACC
>CANXYC010543623.1:0-27032 GCA_948193065.1 Aleurites moluccanus | reverse complement strand
GATTTCTCCCATATTAATTACCATTAATAGCTTCAGATCACTAACAATAAATTTTGTATACCCAGAATTAATTATCCTAACCCATAGACTTAAATAAATCTAGAGAAAATAGCTTAGGAAGAAAATTTACCTTATTTCCTTCAAGCTGAAATTTTGAGATTTTCTGCTCAAATCTGGATGATTTCTGCCTTAATATATGCTAATCTAGATTTCTATTGCATTAATTTAAGTATTAATACCTCAGAAAATAAAATGGAAATAATTTTAAGGAAAGACTGAATTAACGAAAGAAGAAGAAGAATAAGGGGAAAATCGTGAAAAATCGCTACTAGGGTTACTGGGGGTTAAATAGATCTCTGTCCAGAAACACGCTCATTAGCTCTCCTCGCCAGACCTGCCTCGGCAAAGCTACCTCGCCTAACCAGCTCGCCATTCCCACTTCGCATTCCCAGCTTGCACTTTCCAGCTCGCCAAACTTGATCTGTCATTGCCTCCTCACTATTCCACCTCGCATATGCTACCTCGCGTATGCTGTCTCGTCAGACTCTCCTCACAACTCTTCCTCGCATTGCCACCTCGGCAATGCTTCTTCACCTCTTTGCTTCTTCGCGAACTGCCACTTCACACATTCTTTCTTCGCATAATGCCACCTCGCCTTATCCTCTACGCCAAATCCTCTTCGCCAACTTTCTTCACCAAAACTCTTCGCCAACTACCACTTCGCCAAACTCACTTCGCCACTTTGCCTTGTCATTTTGCAAAATGCCTCCTCGCATTTTGCTGGCTCACCATAACAAAATTCCTCTAAGTTAAATTCCTGCCTAAACATCACATACTTAGCCATCTTGCAAATGAGCTACAAATATCCAAACTTACTAATTCTTTTTATCACTTACAATCAACATACAGGAGCACAACATATCAAAATTTCAAATCAAATAATCAACACATAGACCGTAGTGACTCTCCAAAAGTCACCCAGACTCCTGCCCCAAAATCTAACCGAATAACCCCGATACAAATTAATCTCTACTGAGATATACTTACCCAAAAATTCTAAAATTTTACATCCATCTTCACAACACCCAAAGGAACATTTTTTATGTTCAAACCTTCAGCTAATTCTACCTCAGTCATTCCCAGTAATTCCAAATAGACACTGTATCCCTGCAGAAACTCTCAACCAGACCAGCCTTGCTCAAATAGACACAACTCATCACATACACAGAATATTGCTAAACCATTTTACAAAATTATATCTAAGACATAAATTAACAACTTCCATGTTTTAAACTTTACCAAATTATGACTTTAAGAACATGAAATTATCATCATAAAATCATACAGCATCCAAAACAGAAATTTTTGAAATTCTCAACATTCTTATTAAAATTTTAATATATTCTCCAAACACACAAAAATCAATAAACACTACAAAATGGCAGATATTACAAATGTATACATCATTATGCATACCTAAGTTTTGATTTGTTGAACCAATGAGTATATTTCCTTCTTGATTAAATGCACTTGTTATTGTTTATCATTCTTTAATCTTCCTAAAGATTGAAATTTATCCATATTCATTGATTGAAATTGATATTGAAATGCCTTTTGTGTACTGATTGATAAATAAACCTATGTATCAAAATTCATTGTACCAAAATATTCTTAATGCATACTTGATATTGTTATTGATTTCCATTGGCCTATTTACATATGGATTTGACAGAGTTGCCTTTCCGATAGGGTAGTGAGTACATACTGTCAGCAATGTGCACATTGTTTACTAATGCCCTAACTGGGAATGGTTATTGGTCCTGTCCATAAGACCTGATCAGACTTATGTTTACTTGATATGAGATCGATTGTGTGATTACACATAGTCTACGTGTTTCACTGCCCTTTATCTATCTTATCTACATGATACGAGTATTGTTTACCTATTCATTGATTCCAACCTTATATCTTATTGCTTACCGTTGATATCTTTTATTATCATATGCTTATATCTCATATGTAATGATGTATGTATGCTCATTGAGTATTTTATACTCATCAAATTAGTGGTTTATAATTTTTATAGGAATGTGTTAAAGGAAGCTGATTCCAAGTCAATTTTTTTTCCAGCTTGGGATGTCAAGTACATCGAAGTACAATTATATTTGTTAAAGGTCATTAGTGAAAATTCTTAGAGCTCCATGATACTATATATAATTAGATGATTGAGTATTATAATGATGTATGAACAGTGAAATATTTAAGTTACAGTGACATTCAAAATGTAATGTGTAATGCATAATGATTGAAAATGTCAATGTTAATAAAGTGATAAAGACAGTGCTAGAGGTAAATGATAAAATGAAATTTACATGTTTTGAAAAAAGATTTAGAAGTGCTATGTATGACTATTGAACTGTGAAGTTGAGGGTATAAGGTTGGCAAATTATTGGGAGTGTAAAATAATTTTAGTGCAGGCTATATAATTTTTGAGAGAGCCGATTTTGGGTCGGGAATAGCACTAAAATTATAAAGGAAACTCTGACAAATTTTCTATAAAATTTATTAGTAATAAATGGAATTTAAGCATTGATAAATGAGATAATATAAATTTAATGATTGATAAATGGATTGTTCATGGGTTCTACGAGTTTCAGGTGACCTTAAATCTACCCGTGCCCTAGGACCATTGCGGCCCAAAAGTGGGTCGTGACAGCCAAATTCCTGATGAGTAGTCATATCACTGGAAAAGGGAACCCATTAATGTAGGGAATATTTTTGGATGATTAATACATAAAATTTAAATGAGATTTTATATAAAAATTGTGTGAAAAAAATTTAAAATGGCACAAAACAATAAATGTCAAACAATCCTACAATGAGATGCCATCTCATTGCCAACGGTTACTTGGTTCCTTAGTTTAGGGATAATCATTTTATAATGTAACATAACAACATAGTTTGACCGTAGAGTATAGAAAAATAGGCATGGCATCTAAAAACATCATAATTCATAACAGCCAAATATTAAAGGCACAAAACCAAGGACTCGGGCTTACCATAATAGCATTAATATGAAAACAGTATTATGGTAGAAGTTGTATAAAATCAAATAACTGAAGTGTTGATAATTCCAGTGTCCATGCACCAAAAGTAACCTTTTAAGAAATCGAAACTATCTCGTTGCATAATCTGATGCCATCACTGCATGACGCCCTTCCTGACCATATATTCCAACGCCTATATCTGCCATTTGCATCATTGAAATATCATCAGCCCATACCAAAATGTTTAATATCCTAAAATTTGCATAACAAGTTTATGTGAAATAAGTTCTCAGTATGTGAATAAAAATTATCGAAATGAGTAAGGATAATTTTAAAAACTCAGTTAGAGCGAAAATGAGAAAATTTTTCAGAAATTGTCGGCACCGATATCACTACCATAAAATAGCAGTACGGTCAACAGATGAATTTCTGAATTTGGATTGAGGGTAAATGATATTCTGTATTCATGTGTAAATACAATAAAAAGAAAGAGGTAAAAATGTTTAAGAACACTAATAAAGTAAGCGATGGTAAAACCGTAAATAAAGGAAACTTTCGATAAATAGTACAAATTCGACAGTCTGAGTTTCAGAACGGCTCTTAAATTATTTTTATTAAATATTATTAATAAAAAAAATGTTTGAATATTCACTTTGAATTCCAATTCCTGACAAAATTGTCGGAATGAATTACCGAGCGAAAAAGGATCAAAAGCAAATTTTGGAAAGTTGAAGGACCAAAAGGGTAATTTGCCATTTTTGTCTTACTATATAAGCAAGAATTAGAACAAATTTTCTGCATTTTGCTTGTTCTTCCACCGTAGCCATTTTCTCCCTTTTCCATTTGATTTCTTACTTTGATTTGTGAAGAAAAGTTGTAGGAAACTTGAATTTAAAACCATACAAATTATAATCTACCAAATTAAGCCATAGAAATTCAAGAAAAATCAAAAACAAAGTCAAGGAAAATTTCGGCCATTTTGAGGTGATTTCGGTAAAATATTTATTTGTTGGTTTTATGGTTTAATTAGGTTAATTTGATGGTAAAAGGATTGGGTAAATGGTTTAATTGCCTCAATTGATGCATTAAACAATTTTCTCCAATCTTCAAACCCTAAAGTGAAGTTGTAAGGTTTGATTTTATGTATATAAATTAGGATGTGTAAATTGGCTATAGAATAAGTTAATTGGGTATTAATTGGTGTTTAATAGATGCTCATATTATTGTAGAAAATTCGATTAGAGAAAATCGTCGATTTTGGCCTATATCGAGGAATTGAGGATTTGGGTAGCAAATCAATTTTGCTAGGTGATTTGGAGTGATAGGTGAGTCTTTTATGTATCAAATTACATGCCTAAATTATTATAATGTCATTTGAAATCCATATGTGAAAAGGCCATTTTGGCCGAACCCTAATAGGCATGATTTGCTTGATTTTGTGCTTGGCTTTTGAACTTGTTTTCCATACCTATTTGATGCCTTTGATGAAGATCATTGAGTTGTGGTTGTTACCTATTAATTGCTTTCCATGTGCATGTTTGTTGATAATTGGGGCAATGTCAATATTGCATCAAAACCATGCAGAAAATATTGTAGGCCAACCAATTTGAATGCCACCGTCGACAGCGACAATGGCATGCCATTTGCGTCAAATTTTTGGACTGTGAATGACCAAATTATGTTTGTTTTCATTTTTGGTCGTTAGACCTTTGGTAATCATTTAATCGATAATTATTGATGTCATGTTGACTTTATGCTCATCTAATTGATTTCTGATGAGTTATTGATATTGTCGATGCCATTATTTTGAAATGGTATCTATTGACGTGTTTATCGCTTCTATTGACTCCGAGGTGATTTGACAGAGCTACTGTTCCGACAGGGAAGTGAGTTCATACTGTCAGCCTTATGCACATTGTATTGATTGATACCCTATACTAGGAAGGATGTCCTAGTCATAAGACCTGATCCGTCTTATGTTATATTTATACATATATAGTGATTTGTGCTTGGCACATTTCTATGTATTTCATGGCTCTATATCTGTCATTTCCATCTTCTCCATGTGATATTGATTCTATTGATGTGATTATTTACTTATAGTCATATTTTGTATTTGAGTCTGTAATTACAGAGTTTCTGAACAGATTGATCCATTTATTTTCATCTCCCTACTGCTTACTGATATTTCATTATCTGTTATTAGTAGATGCATATTAGATTCACTGAGTATCATATATACTCACCCTCTCAATGTTTGCCCTCTCAGGTGCAGAGTAGGAGGCAGATATCCCAGCTTTTTTAGCTCTCTGTGGATTTTGTAGATCTTGTGTCAGTGAAATATTATGAACACTGTATTATTTTGTATGTTCATATCCTAGCTGCTCCATGGGATTTGTACGGTATAGTTAATATATGGACATGTATGTATGGGAATATTGGAGATTATTAATGATATGAATATGATATTTACAGAACGAATAGTGTTATATGAGTGATTGGACATATATATACTGTTATGTGATTGATGATGGGTTCTACAGGTGCCGGTCGCCTCGGCATCTCCCACACCCTAGAAACATTGCAATCCAAAAATGGGTCGTGACAGAAGTGGTATCAGAGCTCTGGGTTTACAGATTACATAGCCTAGGTTACATATGAATAGTAACTAAGTATAGTATGGGTAGAGTTAACGGAACCATGGAGCATAGGAATTCCTGTATCGTCATTTGTTATATTCATCAAATATTTATAAGCGTTCTGCGTTTTTGTAATATACTGAATACATTTTTTGTTTTTTAGACAGTTTTATAGAGATGTCTGACGGCAGAGACGGAGGTACTAGAGAGGCAAAGGTAGCCTCTAATGAGTCCCTAGTCAGGGAAGTTTCTATTTCTAAAGGGACCGTCTAGATCCTGACGGTCTACAGGGGATACAGAGAGGACTGATGACCCCTGGAGATATAAGATGATGAGGGGGATGATGGATCTGCGTAGGGAGCTAGCAGAGTTAAGGTGGGAATGACAAAATGTACCGCCACGTCTAGTACCAGTAGTAGTGCCACCCCCTGTTGCACCTGTTGCAGTACCAGTTGCTCCAGCTCCTTTACAGCCAGCTATGGTTCTTAGAGAGCCAGTTGTGCAGGGAACCCACCGAGTTATTGATGAGGGCGGAGTGTCTATGTTTAGCTTTCTGAAGCTAAACCTGCCTGAGTTTAGAGGCAACAGAGGCAGTGATCCAGTGGATTTTCTGGAAGAGGTTGAGAAGATAGTTAGGAGACTACCTTGTTATGATCTTAGAGCTGTAGAGTTGGTTGGGTTGTTGTTAAAAGGGAAGGCATGGACTTGGTTTTAGAGGAGGATGGAGCCCAGACTGTATGGTGGGAATCCACTCTCATGGGCTGAGTTTCATCAGGGGTTGATTGATGAGTTCATTATAAAGGGGTGAAGACCCGTAACTTGATTC
This sequence comes from Aleurites moluccanus, assembly GCA_948193065.1. Taxonomy (NCBI): domain Eukaryota; kingdom Viridiplantae; phylum Streptophyta; class Magnoliopsida; order Malpighiales; family Euphorbiaceae; genus Aleurites; species Aleurites moluccanus. The sequence continues at coordinate 20,520 of CANXYC010543623.1, read as the reverse complement.
AGTTTGAACAGTTAGAGCAGGGGGATAGGATTGTAGAGAACTATGCAGAGGAGTTTATTAGATTGAGTAGATGTGCTACTCACATTGTTCTTACTGAGGCTGACCTGATCAGCAGGAATAGGAGAGGATTACATGCCTCATTTTACAATGCCTTAATTGCTACAGAGTTTACATCTTTGACGATGGTTATCGACAAAGCTACACAGATGGAAGAAAAGTATAAGGCATAGAGGGATAAGAGAGATCAAAAGAGGAAAGGAGGACCAGGATCCCAGAGTAGGAGAGAGGAGAGCAGCTCCCAGCCTAGATTGATTGAGCCAGTGCCTCGATTTGATCAAAGACCTCCATCTAGTAGTCAAAGGAGGAGGATTCAGAGTAGTGGATCACTAATGGTGCAGTCTGTACCTGCATATTCACAGGGCTCTTCCAAACTTGTTACTCAGATGCGTAATGTACCCATTTGTGATTTTTGTGGCAGAAGGCATGGAGAGGAGTGTCATAGACAGTCAGGTGCTTGCCTGAAGTGTGGGAAACATAGTCATTATATTAGCAGAAGTCCCCTATAAGGCGATCAGCAGCTATCTGCTACAGAGTCTCAGCCTACAGTACAAATGAGACAGAATGTGACCAGAGAGGCTCCTAGTATGGGTAGAGGTACAGGACAAGGTCCTACCAATAGTCAGGCCCCAGCAGGTAGAGGCCAAGGAAGAGTTTTTGCTGTTAACACCCAAGAGCCTCAAGAATCTGATAATGCTAATATAGGTATGATTTCAATATGGAATGATATAACAAATGAATTGTTTGACTCTAGTGTCATACATTATTTTGTTTGCATCACAGTTAAATAGAGAAAGATAACTATTGAATGTGTCCTTAGAGATAACTATGCTTATGAGAGAAAGTATAAAGAATGAATTATTATTGTCATCCAAGATGTGTTATGGAAATTGATAATATCCTTTTTATGTGCTAATGTGATAGAGTTGCCTGGTTGCAACTTAATGTAATGCTTGGTATGAATTGGTTAACTACATATTGAGCAGTTATTGATTGTTATGAGAAGAAAGTCAAATTCTTGGTTGCCAAAATTTGAGTTCCAGAGTGATAAGTATGAATCTAGAATTTGTATCATTTCTGTTATTCAGGCAAGAAACATGATAAAGTAAGATGGTATAACATATCTAGTATATGTAATGAATGTGTAAAAGACTTTAATTGGGATTGATCGGATATCTGTGGTCCGAGAGTTCTTTGATGTCTTTTCTTGAGGAGTTGTCAGGGTTATCTTGATAGAGATATAGAGTTTGATCTGAGGTGTATCTAGGCACCTAGTGAATTGAAAGAGGTAAAGATGAAATTTATAGAAATTATTGGATAAGTTTGTCATAGTATTTATAGATGACATCTTATCCATTCTAAGAGTGAAGAGAAGCATGTAGAGTACTTGAGGACTGTATTATAGACACTGTGAGAGTATCAATTATATGTTAAGCTGTCTAAATGCCAGTTTAGCTAATTGATTTGGATATGGAGTTGGTTTTGGATCCCAGGATCGAAACCAGGATCTGATGGCCCAATGTCGGGCTAAGTCATTGTAAATTGATAATATCAAAGTGACCCAAGATTGGGATCCATATTTTATGAAGTTAAAGAAAGATGTTCAAAAATGACAAAGCATTAGAGTTTGGAGATGAGGATATGTGTTATGGAAGTTTAAAAGTAAGTGAGATCAATATTTACTATTTATTGAATTACAGAACTGAAAAGGATGTACATTTAATATTGGTGTTAATGAAGAAATGTCACAAGAGTAGAGCTAATAGAAAGTTTAAATCGTCAAGTCCGATTGTGAAGGAATTAGTATATGGAAAAATGTACATGGAAGAATGAATAAAACATGAAAGTCAAGTGTTTGTTCTTGTTCCAATATAGAGATACATGTTTATTTGAAATTCAAAAACGAATTTTTTTGAAGGAGGGTAGAATGTAATACCCTAAAATTTGCATAACAAGTTTATGTGAAATAAGTTCTTAGTATGTGAATAAAATTATCGAAATGGCTAAGGATAATTTTAAAAACTCAGTTAGGGCGAAAACGAGAAATTTTTTCGAAAATTGTTGGTATCGATATCGCTGCCGTAAAATAGCAGTACGGTCAACGGAAGAATTTTTGAATTTAGATTGAGGGTAAATGATAATGTGTATTCATGTGTAAATACAGTAAAAACAAAAGAGGTAAAAATGTTTAAGAACACTGATAAAGTAAGCGATGGCAAAACCATAAATAAATGAAACTTTCGGTGAATAGTGCAAATTCGACAGTCTGAGTTTCAGAACGGCTCTTAAATTATTTTTATTAAATAGTATTAATAAAAATAAAATGTTTGAATATTCACTTTGAATTCCAATTCCTGACAAAATTGTCGGAATGAATTACAGAGCGAAAAAGGACCAAAAGGAAATTTTAAAAAGTTGAAGGATCAAAAGGGTAATTTGTCATTTTTGTCTTACTATATAAGCAAGAATTAGAACAAATTTTCTGCATTTTGTTTGTTCTTCCACCGTAGCCATTTTCTTCCTTTTCCATTTTATTTCTTTCTTTGATTTGTGAAGATAAGTTGTAGGAAACTTGAATTTAAAACCATACAAATCATAATCTACCAAATTAAGCCAAAGAAATTCAAGAAAAATCAATAACAAAGTGAAGGAAAATTTTGGCCACTTTGAGGTAATTTGGGTTAAATATTTATTTGTTGGTTTTTATGGTTTAATTAGGTTAATTTGATGGTAATAGGATTGGGTAAATGGTTTAATTGCATAAATTGATGCATTAAACAATTTTCCCCAATTTTCAAACACTAAAGTGAAGTTGTAAGGTTTAATTTTGTGTATATGAATTAGGATGTGTAAATTGGCTATAGAATAAGTTAATTAGGTATTAATTGGTGTTTAATTGATACTCGTACTGTTGTAGAAAATTCAATCGGAGAAAATCACCTATTTTGGCCTATATCGAGGAATTGAGGATTTGGGTAGCAAATCAATTTTGCTAGGTAATTTGGAGTGATAAGTGAGTCTTTTATGCATCAAATTACGTGCCTAAATTATTAAAATGTCATTTGAAATCCATATGTGAAAAGGTTATTTTGGCTGAACTCTAATAAGCATGATTTGCTTGATTTTGTGCTTGGCTTTTGGACTTGTTTTCCATGTCTATTTGATGTTTTTGATGAGGATTATTGAGTTGTGGTTGTTGCCTATTAATTGCTTTCCATGTGCATATTTGTTGATAATAGGGACAATGTCAATATTGCACCAAAATCATAACGAAAAATCCGTAGACCAACCAATTTTTTATGCCACCTTCGCCAGTGACAATGGCATGCCAATTGCGTCAACTTTTTGGGCCGCGAATGACTAAATTATGTTTGTTTTCATTTTTGGTCGTTAGACCTTTGGTCATCATTTAATCGATAATTATTGATGTCTTGTTGACTTTATGTCCATCCAATTGATTTCTGATAAGTTATTGATATTGTTGATGCCATTATTTTGAAATGGTATCTATTGATATGTTTATCGCTTCTATTGACTTCGAGGTGATTTGACAGAGCTGTAGTTCCGACAGGGTAGTGAGTTCATGCTGTCGACCTTGTGCACATTGTATTGATTGATACCCTATACTAGGAAGGGATGTCCTAGTCATAAGACATGATCCGTCTTATGTTATATTTATACATATATAGTGATTTGTGCTTGGCACATTTCTATGCGTTTCATGGCTCTATATCTATTATTTCCATCTTGTCCATATGATATTGATTCTATTAATGTGATTGTTTACTTATAGTCATATTCTATATTTGATTCTGTAATTACAGAGTTTCTAAATATATTGATCCATTTATTTTCATCTGCCTGCTGCTTATTGATATTTCATTATCTGTTATTGGTCGATGCATATTAGATTCACTGAGTATCATATATACTCACCCTCTCACTGTTTGCCCTCTCAGGTGTAGAGTAAGAGGTAGATATCTTAACTCTTTTAGCTCTCTGTGGATTCTGCAGATCTTGTGTCAGTGTAATATTATGAACACTGTATTATTTTGTATGTTCATATCCTAACTGCTCCATGGGTTTTGTATGGTATAGTTAGTATATGAACATATATGTATGGGAATATTGGAGATTATTAATGATATGAATATGATATTTACAGAATGAATAGTGTTATGTGAGTGATTGGACATATATATACTATTATGTGATTGATGATGGGTTATACGGGTGCCGGTTGCCTCGACATCTCCCGCACCCTAGGACCGTCCCGATCCAGAAACGGGTCATGACAAAATGTCAATAGGTCAAAACCATGTAAAATAAGAGCAGTTATCCCATCAGAAGTAATTTGTTGGAACATACACATTATAAAAATTAAACTGCCAATAACATCTCAAATTTGCAAAAGGACAAAAATTAATAGAATCTTTCCATACCAAACAAAACCACATGCCTCCATAATTGTTAATGAGACTTATTTTTTGGATGAATATGTCCATATTCTATAGTGACTACTGTTGGCATAAGATGAAGAGATTTTGATGGCAAAAAAAAGCAAAAATTCTTCGAATTTGTCTTTAATTAAAAACTCAGTGAATTATTCATTAAATTATGGATTCAAAAGATCAGTCAAGTAATGTACACATGAAATTTAAGATCTTTTATTTTCTATTTTTGAGGAAACATAAGAACATAACTTTTTTAATTAAATCAATCAGTAAGTAATGAAATCAAGATATATTTTCTAAAAAAGATTTATTCCAAGATATATAACAGGTTAATATTTTATGTGTTGTAGGGTAAGAAATTGGAGATTAAAGAGAAAGAGACATGAAATTAACACAGAAATATATTGTAATGATTGGTTGTTAGGATCATAAAGAACTTATATATGATCCATAACTAATAAAAGAAAAGTCAAAATCATAGTACTAAGACATAACAAAAGAGTAAGATGAAATTTCAAAAGTTGAAATCATTGAGTGAGAGATATTAGCTAGGGACATTTTTGTTGAACAGTCTATGATAGGCTGCCAAATGGCCAAAGGCAGCCATTGCAAAATCTAATGTTAAAAAATAGACCTATAACTCCCATATAACAATCAGGTAGATATAACCATGTGTACTGAAAAAAGTCCTTTTCTAATTTCAAATATGTCTCCAAACAAAAGTTTCCATGCAGTACTCCATTAAGTTTGAATTTTCTGCTGAAGGTAATATATACTTTATTTAGTCTAAACCCTTACCAAATAATTGAAATTTCTTAGCCTTTTTACTAAACCATAACAATAACCACTATAGGAAAAAAAAAATACTAACCTCCCATCAAGCAAAGCATCAATCTCTAGATCTCGATTCGTCAGTAGCTAGTGTAGCAAAAGAACAATAGTTAGATATCATGCATAATTAAATGCAGACAAATACATGAAATTTGCAAAAGCAAGTGCTGCTACTGACTTCATCTACTTTTAATTTTAATGGCTATTGTAGTAGTAACGTGAAGTCACATAGCTTTAAAAGGTTAGATGATGCGAACTCCAATCGACTTGCTCTGAAACCCAACACCTTTATGCTTGATAAACGACTCCTTGGAAAGACAAATCAAATTTGAAATAAGAAACCTTGACCCAATAGCAACTTATGCTAGAGAACCTTAGTATAATTGAAGAATGCCACAAAGTGATTAGCTTTGATAAATTCTAATGATTCTAGCAAGAATCAAAATTGAGAGAATTTATCACAAAGTTTATATTAATCAAAATCTGAAGTTTTTTATACATGGGTTTAGCTAAGTATTTATTGTGACTTAACTATATGAAAACCTTAATTTAATTTTCCTAGTTAAAAATAAAGTTTCTAAAATAGGACTTGCTTCCTAGATAACGATAAACTTCTAAATAAGATAAAAATAAAACCTAAATTTATTTTGGGCTATAAATTATTACAAAACAGACCCAAAACTCACTAATATACTTAATTTTAATATAATTATACAACCCATAAATATATTATACTATAACTAATTAGATAAAATTGATCAAAATCGTATGTGTAAGGACCATACTTGGGATCATATCACTGGAGCTTAAAAAACTGTGTAAAGAAGCATCTTCAGTTCCTACAATTTCATATACATACAGTAATACATTAGATAACTACACTGTAATTACCATTCAAATCCATATATTTATTTGACTCATAAACTGAAGTGTTACCTTTGCTCTCATCAAAATGAATAATATCTGAAGGAGATGGTGGAAAATGAGCCTTATGCCTAGAAAGAAAAAAGCCATTAAGGATTTCATTGAAGAAACCATCACTACCCTGAAACCAGATAAAAAGAAAATCAATAACCAATAATCAGAAATAAAGTTGAAAATCTTGAAACTTAGCATGACGCAAAGACAAATAAATGAAAATAACCACATAAATTCACAGGTCAAAGCTCATAAAAAGGCTAAACTAAGGATATGAACAGGTTAAAGTCCACATGAATTCCAACAGAAAAGTATTAATTCCTAGTTAAATCATGATCTAATCACACACTTCTTTTTAAGTGTTGATTCACATCATCTCTTCTCTTTCTCACAATTCCATTATCAAATTTTCAATCCAACAATCTCACAAACCAAAAAAAAAAATAAGATATAAAATCTGTATCAATTTCTATATCAATAAACCAAAATTACATGCAATAAATTTCAATATTTTACATCATCTAATGAAAGAAAAAAATCTAATTCCTTAACAAGAAGAAAAACCCAAAACAAATTAAGGAAAAAAATACCATAAATATCATCAACGGCCTCTATTGCCTTTTGCTTAGTGTTATCACTAGTCATTGTTGAGATTTTAGCCTTCAAGAACTGAATCAAAAGTTTGTCATCCAATTTTTCTTATTAAGAAAAAAATTATCTAATTATTTACAATATTAATAGAAGACCAAATCAAAGAAAAAATGAAGGCAACAAAAAATACAGAAAAAAAAAGCTCAAATTTTAAAAATGTCTTGAAGTGTTCTCTTAGCATCAATGTTGTTGTCAAATTCATCCAAATTTTCTTCATAGCAACCTTCTTCTTTTGTATCGGTATTTTTGGTACAACTGCATCCGAAAAATTTTAGATAATTAATAAGCATCAAGCACACCAATCACAGTTTAAGTCCATAAATACCAAACCAAAATTTTTTATAAGAATCTTTATATAAAAAAAATATTATATTGCATAACAATAGAAACCCTCTATTATTAGCTTGTTGTACTAACAAAATTAAAAAAACAATGATCCCGTACACTAATCAAACAAATAATTGAAAACAATAATATTCATAGATTTATTATTAATTAATACACAATAATTTTTTTAAAAGTAAATTTCAAAATCAAAAGCAAATATTGCAGATACTATGATTCTAAAAATTAAAAAAAATCTTTCCTTTTAAAAAATAAATTTAAAATTTAAAATTTCTCACATGCAAATCTCATATCCTTAAAAAGGCAAGAATAAATATTTTAGATTTAAAAAAAATGCAGAGATCCTATTTATTATCAAATTATAAAAATAATATTCTTTAGGTTTAAAGCAGAAGAAAAAGAATATTATTACTAAATAATGTCTTAGGAGCCATGACATACAGGCTGAATGGGAGGAACATATTTTGAAGTGATCTGAAGAAGGTTACCCAGTATATTATACTCCAAATATCTCCCACCATATGCTGGGATTCCTCTTCATTTTATCACCATTGATTCATTCTCGATTTTTTCTTCTTCTTTTTTCTTAGATCCTTAAAAAAGCAAGAATAAGTATTTTAGATTTAAAAAAAATGCAGAGAGTCTATTTTTTATCATATTATAAAAATAATACTCTTTAGGTTTAAAACAGAAGAAAAAGAATATTATTACTAAACGATGCCTTAGGAGCCACAACACACAGGCTGAATGGGAGGAACGTACTTGGAGGTGATCTCAAGAAGGTGGTATATCTCCCACCATACGCTGGGATTCCTCTTCATTTTATCACCATTGATTCATTCTCAATTTTTTCTTCTTTTTTTTCCTTTGTTAAAAAAAAAAAAAAAGAGCTTTCTTTCACTGTGATAAAACAGAGCAAAGAAGCAAAGAAGATTTACTAATTTGAGGCATAAAAAAAATCAATTTGCTATATTCCCTTCAAATAATAAAAAAAAAAGTTTCATTTATCCAGCAACTTGATCATTAGAAACCATTAACTCCATTTATTATTGAGGGTCCATGATGAGCCAACAACCCCTGTGGCTGACACTACCTAAACCAAGCAATGATATTCAATAAATAATACCTAATTTTTCAATGAATAATAATAAAAAAAGTCATGAACATCAAAGCACCATGTAAAATAACTTGTTTGGATGCCGAGAAAATCGAAAGAAAATAATTTACTGAAAAGACACAAAAGCATGCAAGACAATTTAACCAAAAACAATTTAAAACTTTCTCGGAACCAAACAACAAATTCCTCAAAATCCAAAAAAATAAACTTTCTTTTAAATTATTTATCCCCTCCTGTAAAACAAACATGAGACATTAGAGAATAAAAGAAAATAGAATTTCAAAATTCACTATTGATGCAAACGAAATTTTGAGAATTAACGCACAAAAATTAGGTGCCAACAATCTGGAGAAGAGACAAAAAAACAGTGCACTCTAGCGAACCTTACAAAGACAAAAGAGCAAGATTGAGAGACGATAACCAGAGCTAGAATTAGAAGGAGGAAGATTGAGAGGGAAATAACATGCAAGACAAAGGAAGGATTGTTCATATGAGAATTAGAGAAAGAGAGAAATTTGAAAAACTTGAGAGCAAAACCAGTTGCAAAAACCACGAGCTAATGAATGTTGAAAGAGAAAAGAAATCAATTATTTTTTTACTTTTCCAAGGAAAATGAAGACTATCAAACGTGGCAACGAACAAAATGACGCATGTAACCCATAAATGGCATTGTTTTCTCTACGCTCAACATCAAATAGAGCAAATTGGTAATTTTTTACATTCTACGCGTGAAAAGACATTATGACATAAGACACGACGTCGTTTTATTAAGGTATTAAGGAAAAAAAAGGGCAAAATGATAAATTACTAATCTAAAATCAATTTAAGTTATATTATTCATCCGCGTCCGCTTATATATCTTAAAATGAAAAACTTGAGAGCAAAAACCACGGGCTAATGAATGAAGAAAGAGAAAAGAAATCAATTGTTTTTTACCTTCCCAAGGAAAATGAAGACTATCAAATGCGACAATGAACAAAATGAAACATGTAACCCATACATGCCGTCGTTTTCTCTACGCTGAAATATCAAATAGAGCAAATTGGTAATTTTTTACATTCTATGCATAAAAATACAGTATGACATAAGACACAACATCATTTTATTAAGGTATTAGGGAAAAAAGGTAGAACGATAAATTACTAATCTAAAATCAATTTGAATTCTATTATTTATCCGCTTCCGCTTATATATCTTATAATGAAAAACTTGAGAGCAAAACTAGGTGCAAAAACCACAGGCTAAGGAATGAAGAAAGAGAAAAGAAATCAATTTTTTTTTACCTTCCCAAGGAAAATCAAGACTATCAAACATGTCAATAAACAAAATGACGTATGTAAACCATACATGGCACCATTTTCTCTACGCTGAAATGTAATACCCAATAAAAGTATAACATGTTTTTGTGAATAAAGTTCTCAGTATATGGTTTGGAATTATCGAAATGACTAAAGATAATTTTGAAAACTCATTTATAGCGAAAACAAGAAACTTTTTCTGAAATGTCGGTGTTGATATCACTGCCGCAAAAATAGCAGTCCGGTTGAAAGATGAATTTATGATTTTGGCTAAGGGTAAATGATTATGTGTATTCATGTGTAAATACATTAAAAAAAAAGAGGTGAAAAATGTTTAAGAACATTGATAAAATAAACAATGGCAAAACCGTAAATAAAGGGAACTTTAGAGGTATAGTAGAATTTCGACAATCTGAGTTTCAGAACCGCTCTGAAACTATTTTTATTATAAAGTATTAATAAAAATAAGATGTTTGAATATTTACTTTGAATTCTATATCCCAACAGAATTGTCAGAATAAATAACCGAGCGAAAATATGGCAAAAGCATAATTTAAGGAAAGTTTGAGGACCATAGTGAAATTTACTAAATGTGACTTACTATATAAGCCACACTTAGTAAATTTTGGCCATTTCTTCTTCATTTCATCCGTAGCTTTCTTTTTCCATTTCCATTTGATTTTTCTTCCATTTTATTAAGGAAAATTGATGGAAACTTGATTTAAACACAAGATTATCCATCCTCCATCTATTTCCATCCATAGGAATCAAGAAAATTTTAAGAAATTTGAACTTCAAGATTTCGGCCAAAGTTTCAAATTTAGGTAATTTGTTGTTTTGTTTGATTTTATGATTTATTTAGGGTTATTTGATGTTAGTTAGATTGGGTAATTGGTTTAATTGCATCAATTGATGCATATAGCATTTTTGCCCAATTTTCAAACCTTAAACCTAAGTTGTATAAAGTGATTTTGTGTAATTGAGTTAGGATGTATAAATTGAGTATAGAATAAGTCAATTGGAAGTTAATTGATGATTAATTGATGGTTAAATTGTTGTAGAAAATTCGATTGAGAAAAATTACCAATTTTGCCTACTTTGAGGAATTTGAAGAATTTGGTGGCCAGACAATTTTGCTGTAATACCCTAGAAATGCATAACAGGTTTTAGTGAATAAAATTCTCAGTATATAGATTAAAATCATCGAAATAACTAATAATAATTTTAAAAAATCAGTTAGAGTGAAAACGAAAAAAAAATTCGGAAAACGTCGGTACCGATATCGTCGCCGTAAAAATAGTGAAACGGACGACGGATGAATTTTTGAATTTGGATTGAGGATAATTGATAAGTTATATTCATGTGTGAATACAGTAAAAAAGAAATTTGAGAAAATATTACAGAACGCTCAAAAACGAGCAAAAGAGTATTTTCGGTGAATAGTAAAATTTGTCGGTCCGAGTTTCAGAACGACTCTGAAACTATTTTTATTAAATATTATTAATTAAAATATGATATTTAAATATTTACTTTGAGTTCTAATTCCCGAGAGAACTTTCAGAATAAATTACCGAGCGAAAAAGGATCAAAACCAAATTTTTAAAAAATTTGAGAACTAAAGTGTAATTTACCTATTTCGTCTTATTATATAAGCCCAAAATGGGCAAAATTTCTGCCATTTTCTCTCAATCACCCGTGAGCCATTTTCTTTCATTTCTTTCTTCTTTTTTGAATTTCTAAGTAAGATTTGTGAAGCAAAATTGTTACAAATCACAAACTAAAACCATACAAATATTTTACAACCAAAATTAACCATAGGAAATCAAAAATTTTGAAGAACAATGAAGGAGCAAATTTTGGCCAAAATGGGGTTTTGAGGTAAATGATTTGTTTATTTAATTTTTTTGTTTAAATAGATTAATTAGGTGATAAAAGGAATGGGTAAATTGTTTAATTGCATCAATTGATGCATTAAATAATTTTCCCCAATTTAAAATCCTAAAATTGAAGTTGTATGAATTGATTTTGAGTATATGGATTAGGATAGGTAAATTGGCTTTAGAATAAGTCAATTGGGTATTTATAGGTATTTAATTGATGTTTGTTTCGTTGCAGAAAACTCGTTCGAGGAAAATCGTCAAATTTGGCCTAAACCGAGAATTTAGGGATTTGGTAGCAATTGCTTTGCTTTTGGTGATTTGGAGGCTTAGGTGAGTCTAATATGCATCAATTTACTTTCCCAAATTGTTAGAATGAACTTTGAAATCCAATTGTGCAAAATGGTATCTTGGTCGAACCCTAATTGGTCTTTTTGCCTATGATATTTGCCTTGTTCTTTCTTTGGTTTCCATTGCTTATTTGATCTCTTTATTGAAGATTATTGAGTTGCGGTTGTTGCCTATAAATTGCTTTCTATGTGCATGTTTGTTGATATTTGGGGTAATGTTGATATTGTGCCGAAACCATGCCGAAAAATCCGTAGGCCAACCATTTGAATGCCACCGTCGCCAGCGACCATGGCATGCCAATTGCGTCAACTTTTTGACCGCAAAAATGACCAAAATATATTTGTTCCTATTTTTGGTCGTTAGACCTTTAGTCTTCGTTTCATTGATTATTATTGATATTTTATTGATTTTAGGCTCATTAATTGATTCTAATGAGCTCTTGTTACCTAACTGCTATTGATTGATTGATATTGAGTTTATTGAAATTGAGGATACCATTGTTGTATAATGGTGTCCATTCATAATTTTCCTTCTTATGTTGACCTTATGTGATATAACAAAGCTACCAGTTCGACAAGGTAGCGGGAAAATAATGTCGACCTTGTGCACATTGTATTACTGATACCCTAGCTAGGAAATGGGTTATGGACCTAGCTATAAGACCTGACCCGTCTTATGATACAGATATTGCTACAGGAGACCTTATGTGTGCATATAGTTCGCATATAGTCCATACAGGAGATTGTATGTGCGCATATAGTTCGCATATAGTCCAAATTGATTACTATAGGAGATTATATAATTTTATACAATCCAGCCCTTTATCTATTTTTCTCTATGGTACTGAACCTATGATATCCCTAATGATCTATTCTGTCATTTATTGTAAATGCTTCTATTAATTGGTTATACTGAGTATTTGATATCATTGGTTCGTCTATAAATCTCACTTTTATTGGCGATGCATATAGATTCACTGAGTATCTTATATACTCACCCTCTCATTGTTTACTTATTTCAGGAGATGAGTAGATTGCAGAATCCTATCGTTTGTCATCCAGGGATTTCTGCCAGCATTACTGATGTATATATATATTTTGTACTCCGTATTTTGATGTTCATATCTAGCTGCTCCATGGGGTATGTATGGGTTAGCTAGGACATGAATAAATATATATATGTTTATGAGGATATATGAGATGGTATTTTCAGAATGAATAGTGTTTTATGAGTGATTGGATATATAGATATGCTATGTATAACTGATGATGGATAATTTTATTTCCACTGCAATAAATATATGTATATTGTGAATGTGATTGATGCTAGGTTCTACGGCTGCCGGTCGCCATTGGCATTTCTCGTGCCCTAAGACCATCGTGATTCAACTGCGGGATATGGGTCGTGACATTTGCTTGGTGAATTGGAGTGTTATGTGAGTTTAATATGCATCATATGTTATACCTAAATTATTAAAATGCAAATTGAAAATCATATGTGAAAACCCTAAAGTGGTCGAACCACTTTAGGGCAACATTGCCTAGTTTTGTTTTTGTTTTTCCTATGGTTTTTGCATGCCAAATTGATACATTTGATGATGTTTATTGAATTGTATATTATACATATGGAATTGCTTACATTGTGTATTGTTGTTGATAATTGGGGCAATGTCAATTTTGCACCAAAACCATGCCAAATTGTCCATTGAATATTGCACATAATATGTTCGATAAAATGCCTAACCCAAAAATCTATAGGCCAACCATTTGAATGCCATCGTCGCCAGCGACAATGGCATGCCAATTGCGTCAACTTTTTGGCCGTAAATGACCAACTTATGTTTGATTCCATTATTGGTTGCTAGACCATTGGTCATCGTATAATCTATTGTTATTGATGTCTTATTGACTCTATTGCTCATTGAATTGATTGATGATGAGTTATTGATATTGGTAATGCCATTATTGTAAAATGGTATCTATTAATGTGTTATTGTTTCTATTGATTCCGAGGTGATTTAACAGAGCTACCGCCCCGACAGGGTAGTGAGATTATATTGTCGGCATTGTACACAATGTATTATTATAGTACCCTGAACTAGGAAAGGATGTCCTAGTCATAAGACCTGATCCGTCTTATGTTTATTTATATGAGTGATTTGTGCTTGACACATTTCTATGCGTTTTATGACTCTATATCTGTCATTTCCATCTTATCCATGTGATATACATCCTATTAATGTGATTGTTTACTTACAATCATATTTTGTACTTGATTATGTATTACAGAGATTCTGAGCAAATTGATTCATTTAATTCATTTGCTTATTGCTAATTGATATTTCATTACCTATTTTATTGGTCGATGTATATTAGATTCACTGAGTATCATTTATACTCACTCTCTCACTGTTTACCCTCTCAGGTGCAGAGTAGGAGACAGATATCCTAGCCTTTTGACTCTCTGTGGATTCTGCAGTTTTATAGCAGTGTAATTATTTAACACTGAATATTTTATATGTTCATATCCTAGCTGCTCCATGGGTTTTGTACGGTATAGTTAGTGTATGAAAATATATGTATGGGAATATTGGAGATTAATTAATGATATGATTATGGTAATTACAGAAAGTAACAGAATGAATGACAGAATATCAGAATGAATGACAGAATATCAGAATGAATAATACTTATGTGAGTGAATGATTATAAACTGTTATATGATTGATGATGGGAATAGATGTTTCCGTAGCAATATTGATATTGTATTGATGTGATTGATGGGTTCTATGGGTGCCGGTCGCCTCGACATCTTCCGCACTCTAGGACCGTCGCGGACCGCCGGATCGAGTTGTGACATGAAACATCAAACAGAGTAAATTAGTAATTATTTATATTCTACGCATGAAAAGACATTATAACATAAGATACAACATCATTTTTTTAAGATATTAGAAAAAAAAAAGGATAAAACAGTAAATTATTATTCTAAAATCAATTTGAATTCTACTATTTATCTGCGTCCGCTTATATATCTTACAATAAATAATAAATTGGCTAGATTTTGTATTTAAATTAGAATCCTTAATTGGCATTAATATAAATTTATATTGTTTTTCCTTATAACATTTATTGTCTTTTAGTAATTTTTTTTTTATGCTTTAAGACATTTTAATTCGAATCGAATGTTATATAAATTTTAAAAAATTAAAGGATATGATTAGTTTTCTTATAAAAATTTAATTTTCACATAATATTTTTTATTTATATTTTATTGTTATTATTATTATTATTGTCATAGATAGTATTAATAGTTAGTGTTAGAGAGGATAAAAATACTTTTGATGAGCATCGCACTATTTTTGTTGAGACAAAAGAGAGACTTAAACTCGAAATATTCCACAAAAAATTTAAACTCTTTACTTGAGGGCATTTATACTTTACTTTTATAATTGGTTAGCATATAAATTGCAGCAATTATAGTTTTATAATAATAATAATAATTATTATTATTATTATTTTGGTTTATAACAGTTAAAATATTCTTTATAGTCCAATTATGTGTTTATTGAAATCATGACATCCTTCACTTGAATTTAAAAATGCATTTCTCATATTTAAACCTATGCGTTTGAAAATCATATCGCACATGCTAATATTAGAACTATTAAGCGTTGATGTCAAACCCTCAAGGTGGATTTTGAATCATAAAATCCAAAATTAAATTATAAATTTATAAAATTCGCTAGTCCCAAAATTAAATTTT
This sequence comes from Aleurites moluccanus, assembly GCA_948193065.1. Classification (NCBI taxonomy): domain Eukaryota; kingdom Viridiplantae; phylum Streptophyta; class Magnoliopsida; order Malpighiales; family Euphorbiaceae; genus Aleurites; species Aleurites moluccanus. Next base: position 4,856 of record CANXYC010543623.1, on the reverse strand, counting down.
GTTGATTTTGATGATAAATAGATGAAGTGATTTATTAAATATCTCTAAATATTAATGTTAATTTGGTTAGATTGATATTTTTTTAAAAAAATTAATTAATTAAACTTTTTTAATATTTCAACTCATAATTGCTAAATTTTTAAAATTATATTTTAACATTTGTTTGAAATCCAAAATCCTAATAATTGATATCTTCCCCTCCCCACCCCCAGATTTATTCCTTTTATTTATAGATTTTGAAAAAATTCGAAAATAAAGAACACTAGTTTAATAATGAAAAACAAAGCTGCTAGTTAAAAAATTAAAAATTCGTAATTTAAAAATTATGTTTTCTAAAATTGCATTATATTATATAAAACTAATTTATAATATTTTTCATTCTCTTTTAAAATAAATATTTATGAAAAATAATAGTTATATATTCAATAAAAAATAAAAATGAAAAAATAAAGAAAATTTTAAATGAAAAAGAATCTTATATTTTTTTTTTTAATTTACAAAATAAAAAAATATTAAATTAAAAAATAAAAATAATATTTAAAACTCAATCAATTTAATATTTAAAACTCAATTATAATATTTGGTTTCTTTTAAAAAATTCAATTGTACAAAAAAGAAATTTGGATTTGGAATTGTGCAAAAAAATTCAATTATACAAAAAAGAGTAAAATATTAAAGTTAATAAGAATATTTTAGTTTTCTAAAATTTATTGATTTAAAATTATAAAATTCATTAGAAAATACTAACTATTTTAATATAATTTAATTTAGTTATTTCTAATTTTACATATTTAATTATTTAAAATTTTAAATAAATTTAGATTTTAAACAAATAGAAAATTATGAATTTATAAATAAATTCTATAAAATTTTGTAAAATTTATTTATACCACCAAAAAAGGGACAAGTAATCATTAATAAAACGAAGAATCAAAATCAAAAGTTATGAAATTCTTGGTACATGGAATCATAATAAAGAGAAATTTTATAAAGTCTCAAAATAAAAAATTTGAAACCTTGTGAGCTAAAGATTATGAATTCAAATAAGCAAGTCCTTGGAAGCAAATAAGATCTCAAGAAAGTTTATGATTGAAAAATTGAAGAGTCAAATATTCCATCTTAAAATATATACTGGTAAAGGTAATTGCAAAACTTGAGAAACTCATTTCTATGAAAATAAATTATTTTTATTTAGAGTCAAAATGATTTTTTCTAAGATAAAATCAATATTCAAATTATTGGCTAACCAAATTCTTAATCAAACTTTATTATCATTGTGCTCTAAGTTAAATGGGTCATTTCACTTGTTATTGTCTCGTCTTCTTTAATTTGTTAATATCAGTTAAGTGATATTACTTTAAAATGTAAAATGTAACTCTAATTTTTTTATTGCCTACCATTTATGTTCAATTTTATTGCATAAACAAGTGTCCGGTATCTTGTCAACTTTGTCTCCGTTTTAACTTGTAGAATTGGTGTGACTAGCAGCGAAAAATGACTGAAGAACAACGAAGCCTAGTGCAATAACAAGTACAAGTAAAGGCTCAAATCTTGCGTTATGAGGATGAATTGGCTAAAAAAAAAGATGCATTTTGGATAACATTACTGATGAGCTTAGAAAGTCCCTCAAAATTTTATTGAGTCTCTTTAATGTGATTGGATCGGATTTGACAACTGTGAATGTAATAACTTTGTAATAAAAAGGAAACAATGCATAAGAATGTCAAGTCTTGGCTTGCAAGGATAATCCAATGGTTAAGTCAGAGAGTGAACTTGAGAGTATTAAATGAAAGCTTTTAGATAAGCTAATTTGATAATAGATAGAAGAATTTGAATATCTAAATAGTTGTGTATAATAAATGAGAGATACCTTTATTTATATTAGTTGGAGTTGCTCTATTGAAGTGACAGAGGTGTCACATGTCCCCCTGCTATTTGCTAGGCAAGGAGGTTGCTGAGACTTCTCAATGCATGTACCGTTTTCTTATCATATTGTAAGATAACTTATCAAATCACAGCCAACTATATCATGGAGCTCCACATAAATTATGTCAAGTTGGCAAATGATGGCCTATGATGTATATTTTTATAGTGGTGTTGCTCTATGGCCTGATGCCATATTAGAGGAATTTAATGAGGAGAGAAAAATAATTGCTTTTCTTGACTCCTTCCTGACTATCTTGCGGGCCTTCTTGAGGTGAGTTATCATGATGACAAGGCGAGGATTCCTTCCTTGCCTTTGGTGTTTTGGACTTGTGAGATCTTATGGAAAGCAAACCATATATCTAGCTATGTAGGTCTGTGGGGCGAGGAGACTTTTCTTGTTCTTTGTCTTCTTGGATTAGCACATCGCCTGCTCAATTTGAGACTAGGCTTTTTGCTCCCTTGATGGGCTTGACTTGGCCCAATGATATTATTCCTCATCAATTACATTCATGTTTCGCTAAAAAGTTTGGGATTTAGATAATGAGATCTAGTTCTTTTTATCCGATTTGATTATAATAGGTTTCTTACTGGTTAGGAAAAGATACTTGATTACTATGTTATAGGCTATGCAAAAAAAAATTTAGGCATTTTGAAATAATTGGCTTCATGTTATGTTAATAAGTATTGTTGTTTGTTAAAAGCAATGTCGGGTTAGACGACATAAATAAGTTGGCTAGTTGACCCACATTTTAAATTCTAACTATTTCTTCTTTCATGAAATTACATAGCCATCAAAATTTATCATTATTTTCAGATAGATCATGAAGCTCAAAGGCGACATAAATGTGAATTAGTGTTGACAATTGTGAGATTTTGCTTATGATAATTAGAATTTGATTTTGATTTTGTGTAAGGAAATCTACTTTTTTTTTTTTTTTTTTTTTTGCTTGTAAGATTAGTCTTAATTGTATTAGTCAAAAGTAAGACATGATTTTCTTTATTAATTATGATTAGTTAAATTGTGTTAGGAATAATCATGTACTTCTCTCTTCCTTATTTCACTTATATAAATTTCAAATGATATAAATGATAATATAAAGAGAAAATGTTTAGTAAGAAAAAAAGAAAAAGAGAGAGAGAGAGAGAACTCCTACACTTTCAAAATTTTCTCAATTTTTTATATTATATTCTACTATGTTTTGTTGCACTAATTACTCAGTTTGACTTAGTTAATTGAGTAAACCTGAATTTTAAGATAAATTTTTAGGTAAATTAATTGATTAAGTCCGAACTCAGAGCCAACAAGTGATATCAGAGCATTCGTTCTTTAGGGGGACTCGTGTTGAAGAAAATAAAGAAGAAAAAGAATAAAAAAATGATTAGACAATGAAGAACTATGCCTTTAATGAAGTGTGGTTGAAGGGGTTGGATAAAGAAGAACTGTGATGTCTTTTGTGGCAACAATCCAAATTCTAACCTAAAGTAAATCGGTAAGAAATAACCAAACTGAAGAAAGGAGTTACCACTTGGTTCAAAGTGTAACTGAGACTATAATTCAGTGTATTCCTTCCCCCTAGGAAATGAATGTCAATTTTATCCTTGGCTGCCTTATTCAGAGATTCAAGAAAGGAAACCATGTACGGATTGGAAAAGGTGTTAGGTACCCTAATCTGCCTAACCATTGGTCAGCCTCCCCATTTAGCTAGAAGTCTAGATGGAAAATAACTTAAGTATACCCTTAATTAACTAATACAAAAGTGCATCATTCAAAATTAAACAATTCATAAGACATAAAAGTAAATTCTATCATGGCACATACTTAACTGTACCAAAAATTAGACCAAACATAATTCTCAGAAAAGGTTGGAGGAGTCACAAGTAGTCTCACTTAAAATCCAATCTTCTTAGATATAATTATACAAAATATAATTAATTGTACAACCTTACAAGGTCATTCCTAAAGATCACATATAAGAATTATGTTCTTTGCACATTATTGATTCACATTAGCCCTAAAGAACTTGAAGGAGAAATGAAGCCTCTAACTACCTAACAACACATTTGCATAATACATTTAAGGTAAATTACATTATATATCACACATTTATACATCTAACATCCTAAAATAAAGAAAGGAAAGGAGAAATGAAATTGTATAATATAATTGTTAAATAAATCTTTTTGTCACAGCTCGATTTAGAAATGCGACGGTCCTAGGATGCGGGAGATGCCAGAGGTGACCGGCACCCGTAGAACCCAGTATCACATAGTAATTACAATTACCATCAATTTATCAAACAATTACTTAGTTACTATTTAATCTGGTATTCTGTAATCTGTCTGTAAATTGTACTGCAAATGGCTGTAACAATCATCATCTCATGCCACATCATAAATTATACTTCATAATATGCCATACATGTATTAATATAATCTAACTATGCCATTACACAACCCATGGAGCTACTAAAAATATATACATACAAAAATATAGTGTTTAAATAATTACACTGCTATTGACACTGCAGAATTCCTCGAAAAGCAATAGTCTGGAATCTGCCTACCTACTATGTACATGGAAATAGAAAACAATAAAATGGTGAGTATATAAGATACTCAATAAATCTAATATGCATTGATCATAAATAAGGACTGAAACATCAATAGATGATAGGCAGATGAACAATAATAATCAGTCTGCTCAAGAATGACAGAATACAACATCAAATTATAGTAGATGACTATAGAAGTAATAATCAAGTCAATGGAAAATATATCACATGGATAAGTGTAACACCCATCATTTCTCCTAAACATTCTTTGTGTATATTTTGAGTATAAATTTATTATTTATTGGCTCAATTAATTAATTTTGAAATAAGTATAAATATTTACTTATTAATTATTTTGGATAATGATAGAAAATGAGT
>CANXYC010543615.1:0-18870 GCA_948193065.1 Aleurites moluccanus | reverse complement strand
TTCATTATTCATCGAAAAATACTCTTTTGCTCGTTTTGTGAGCGTTCTGTAATATTTTCTCAAATTTCTTTTTACTGTATTCACACATGAATATTACTTATCAATTATCCTCAATCCAAATTCAAAAATTCATTCGTCGTCTGTTCCGCTATTTTTACGGCTGCGATATCGGTACCGACGTTTTTCGAAAATTTTTTCCGTTTTCGCTCTAACTGATTTTCTAAAATTATTATTGGTTATTTCGATGATTTTAATCTATATACTGAGAATTTTATTCACTAAAACCTGTTATGCATTTATAGGGTATTACACTGTGTCACCGGAGGGGGGTGACGGCGGGCGGGGGGCAGCAGCTCTGGCAAGGAGCCATGTTGTTGCCCTAAGGGGGTGGCGGTGCTGCCCAAGGAGGGTGGCGGTGCTGCCCAAGGAGGGTTTCGGCCCGACTTCACTCTGAAGCGTTTCTGAGTCCGTCCGTGTGCTGGTTTGGTTCCGGTTTGTGCCGTTCGGTTTGGCACGAGTCCGACGGGTGTAAAAAATGAGTGTTCACACATGATTTGTCATCGAATCATGTGCCATGGTATCATTGAAATTTGAAACTTTCCTTACAAGTGTCATTCTTTATTTGTTAGAGAAAACTCATCCTCTAACTTTGAAGAATTGAAGTAGTAAAAATATCACACAAGTTTGCGAACTTTCCTTCTTGATGACTGCTAGCAAATTAAGAGTTTGGAAAATTTGGACAAGTTTTGCATTATTATTTTTTTTTTTTTGTGAACTAAATCATTCTCTTTTGCTCCATCATTCTCCTTTGCTCCATCATCTTCTTCTCCTTCCAAGATTTCTTGATGAGTTTCAATTGTTGGAATTTCTTCATGAATAATTTCTATTGATTGAGCCTTTTTTTCTTCTTCAATTTTTTCATCCACTCAATCCGATTCACAAATGACCTCGATGGGGTAGATTATTATGCTTTTTACCTCACCACTCTTAATCTCATCTTTAGGTTGCTCCATTAATGACTTTGATGCAGCTTTCTCTTCAGTTTTCTTTTTTTGACGTTTAGCTCTTTGCTCGACTTTCCACATCTCACGTTCATCATTATTTTCCTCAAAAACTCTCTTATAATATTTCTTGAGCAACTCCTCTTTAGATTTCATTGCTTTCCTTGGTGCATTTGGAGCATTTGGATTTTGCTTCTTTGAGAACGAACTTTCTAGCCTCTCCATTCCATCTCTCATCTTTCTAAAGTGCAAGTTTATGGTTTGAAACTGTTTTTCAAAGGCCTCCAATTTAGAGGCAATGCGAATTGCTTGAGTGTTCTTGGTTTTGCTATTCATTGTGTTTAGCTGCAAAGATTGTTAGAAAAGTAAAAGAATACCTCACTTCATTCCCTTAGTGTTTCATATTGAGAGCATTCAAGTTCACTTGTGTCTTTTTTTTTAAAAAATAATTTATGATAACAAGCAAAAAGGTACGAAAAAAATACGGAAACAAATAGAAACAGAAAACAAATCAATTTTTTTTTTTTTTTTTTTTTTTTAATTTATGACTTGAATGAGTGAGAGGGAAAAAAAAGAAGAAAAAAGGGAAAAAAAAAAAAAACAGAAACGAACAGGAAGAAACAAAAATAATAAAACATGATAATAATGTAAAATAAAGATATGCAAATCTGATTTAGAGCCTAAGCTCTTATACCAAACTGATGCGAACCTCAATCGACTTTTATACCAAACTGATGCGAACCTCAATCGACTTACTCTAAGACACAACACTTTTACGCATGGTATGCGACCCCTTGGAAAGCCAAATCAGATTTGAATAAGAAATTTTGACTCAATAGCAACCTGTGCTAGAGAATTTTTGTATAATTGACGAACGCCACAAAGTGGTTAATTTTGATAAGTTCAAAACGATTCTTAGTAAGAACCAAAATTGAGATAATTTCTCATAAAGTTTATATTAATCAAAAGTCTGAAATCTTTTTAAATACATGGGTTTAGCTAAGTATTTACAGTGACTTAGCGATATGAAAATCTTAATTTAAGTTTCCTAATTAAAAATAAACTTCTTAAACAAGGGCAAGTTTTATAGATAAAGATAAGTTTTTAAATAAGATAAAAATAAAATCTAAATTAGTTTTGGGCTATAAGCTAATACAAAACATGCACAAAACTAACTAATATATTTAATTTTAATATAACTATATAATTCATAAATATATTATACTAAAACTAATTAGATAAGATTGATCAAAATCTAATGTGTACAGGACCCTACTTGGGATCATATCACCATCATAAAATGGATAAGATACATAATGAAAACATTAGAGAAAAAGTGTGAGTCGCATTGATTGAGGACAAGATGAGAGAATAAAGATTAAAATGGTTTGAACACGTGAAACAAAGACCTATGGAGGCTTCAATTAAAAAGGTTAAGCACATTGTGATAGAGAGGAGAAAAAAAAAGGAAGGAGTATATCTAAACTAATTTGGAGGAGAGGAATATATTATGATTTAAAGACATTACAACTTTCAGAAGACGACGTCCAAAATTGTTTCGAGTGGAAACAAAAAAATTATGTAGCTAACCCCAATTAATTTTTGGGGATTAAGGCTCAGTTGAGTTTGATTTGCGTTGAGTAGCTATTTAGTTCCTTGATTATAGTGAAATATACTGGTAAGGATTCTTGTTTTTAAAAATTATATTTATAGTCCCTCTTTTTTGTCTCCATCAAATAGTTTAATAAAATTATCATTAAATACGTGTGAATTATCCTTTTATCCTTATTGAATACACGTGCTTATCATGTGTGATTCCACATTTCTTATGTTAAATTTCATCTCTGCTTCTCTCTCTCCACTTTGTCCTAACTCTTCCATCTGAATGACAAAATTTAGATTAGAATTTGTTTGGAGTTAGAGATGGCAAGGGCAGTGAGTAGAATGAAGATCATAATGATGTGGGTTTTTGTGAACCTTTATTCCAAGAGAATGATGGTGTGAATATTACTTGGTATTTGATGCTCGAGGTGGCTGAATTTGGAATCTATGGAGGCATCGTGTAATGGTATTTGATGATAGTTGAAATCTATAACGTTTGAAATTAATTTGATATTTGATGGTTTGCTCTCCGCTCCCTCTTCTTTAATTGTTTGTTTGTTTGATAGAAAAAGGCTTTGGAGAATTTGTTGTGAGAGAGTTCAATACTTCAATTTCTAAGTGCTTGCCAACCAAGGACAAAGTTGGTGGAGAATTCATCCATTTTGTTTGTAGTTTTTAATTTTTTTAAAATTTTAGATAAATCTTCATTTTTTTTATATATATTTTAATTTCATTTCAATTTTTGAATATGAATTTACAAAAATATGAACAAATTTGAAAAAGAAAGGCATGAGAAATGGGCGAGTACATTGGGATTTGATGATAGTTGAAATATATGAAGCTTGAAATGAATTTGGACTTTGATTGAAGTATAGGAAATGATAAAATAGACATTGTTAATTTCTTGTATCTATGTGTTGTTCGATTTGAAGCATGGAGAGAGATAATGAGGGAAAAAAAAAAAGAAAGAAGTGAAAGAGTGTTAATTTGAATTATGAAGAGATATACGAGGAAAAGGAAAAAAAAAAAAAAAAGGTGAAAGAACGTTAATTTTCTTATTTTGTTTTCTAATGCAGCTTTTACTCTTTGTTTTTAAAAGAAATTGAGCTACTTAAGTGCTACTGACAAGTTTGAGAAATCCACTTATCGTGTTTATTTTTTTATTTTGAAGAGAGTAAGGTTAATTTTGTACTGAAATCATTGATTTTTTTTTACTTAATTTTTTATATTATACTTAGGGTAACTAACAGAAAAGTATGATAATTTTAACAAAATGATTAAACTGTTTGATGGAGTCAAAATGAGGGACTATCGAATTAATTAAATTTTGAAAATATGGGTAATGATTAGTGTAGTTCACTATAATTGGACTAAATAGTAATGCACCCTTACTTTGCTTTCCATACAACTCATCGTACTCAAAACTCTTATTACATACTTTTAGGTAATTTCACTTTATAGGAATGTAAAAATCAACCTGTTACATTATCCACAAGCAAACTAGGATTAGAACTCTCAAGATTTGTAGCAAGGAGATGCAAGACTGTTGGACAAACTTTTGCGTGGTGATAAGCATGGATTTAAAAAATGGCCATTATGAAACATAAAATAAGGTCACCGTAACGATTAAGCCCGTTAAAAAACTTGCAAAAGAAAAATGTTGGAATAATGGCCGTAATGGCTGTTACGTATATATATTTTGTAACGGCAGTTATTTTAGCTTTTGTACTGTTACAGAATATCAGAAAGAACGTTTTTTCTACCAAAAAAAAAAAAAAAAAGAATTTGACAGCTCATTGCAAGCAGAGAAATGACATGTATTGGGGCAACAAAAATTTTGTGGGGCAACAAAAATTTTGTTCCTTAAAAATTTAAAATAAATTACAAATTGTTGATAACTCATTGCAGGCAGCAGAAGGCAAAGAAATCACATGCATTGACTCCTAAGGGGTATAAGTTTTTATCAGATATGAGACTGAAATCACCTTGTACAACATTCTAATCCACAATGTGGGTTTTAAATTTCAGTTAAAAAAATAGATTTAAAATAATGGTATATAATTATTGTTATTAGTGTTAATTGCAATTTCTTCTTATAGACTCATTACATTAAGTTTCCCCCGACCTTTTAAAAATACATTAACTCTCTCCTGACGAATGTCATAATATACTACTAAACCCTTTTGTCTAATTTTACCTTTAGTCAACTCTACAAAAGTAGTGAAAAGATCAAAATGCCCTTACCCTTTAATTTTAATTAATTACATTCTATTTTTACTTAATTTTTTTTTTTTTTTTAGGATTGAAAAATATATTTTCATACTTTTTTGATAAATTTGAAAATAAAAATATTTTTATTTTATTTTTTAAAAAATAACAAATAAAAAATAAAAATATTTTTTAAAAAATATTTTTTACTTTTTATTTTTAAATTTTTCATTAAAAAATTTAAGAAGAAATAACTTAATTAATAATTTAATTTCTTCTTAAATTATTTTTAAAATAAAAAATAACAAATAAAAAATAAAAAATATTTTTGTTTATTTTTTATTTTAAAATTTGTCAAAAATATGAAAATAAATTTTTTAATCTTAAAAAAAATTAAAACAAAAATTGAATGTAATTAATTAAAAATAAAGGGTAAGAGCATTTTTGTCTTTTCACTATCCTTGTAAGGTTGACTAACAGTTAACTAAGGGCAAAATTGGACGGAAGGGTCTAGTAGTATATTATGACATTTATTAGGAGGAGTTAGTGTATTTTTGAAAAATCGAGGAGAACTTAGTGTAATAAGTCATTTTAAAGGGGGAAAATTGTAATTAACCCTTGTTATTATCATTATTTCACAAGAGTGAGATATTGTTGAAGTTTATCCTAATTTTTCATAATTTTAAAAAAGAATTTGATAATGAATAAAAAACTTATTGATTTTTACATTTTAATTAATTGAAAGTTATTAATCAAAAGACATTTAACATATTAACATGTGTTTTTAAAATAAAATAGAATAAAATTTCTATTATAAATAATTAAATGTAATATATATTGTAATTTATAAATACAATGAAAATAATATCAAGTAAAAATATATAAAATTATCAAATCTTTTATTAAATCAAAGTTTATTAATTAATCATATCAATAATTATAATAACCAATTGACTCTTGTATCATGAGTACATCTAATCTCATATAAATGTATAATTTAAATAAAATATATTATATTTAGATCTAAATAAACAAGATAATATAATTCATAAATAAATAGAATTTAAAAATAATGATTCATTTAATAACATCTAATCTCATATAAATGTACAATTTAAATAAGATATATTATATTTAGATTTAAGTAAACAAGATAATATAATTCATAAATAAATAGAATTTAAAAATAATGATTCATTTAGTAAATAAAATAGGTAATAATATTGACACTTCCTTCTCTATTTCTGATACTCTTACTACTTTTTTTATTATGAAATTTGATTATAATATTCTTATTATATTATTTAACTAATAACTCTTATAAGAAAAAAATGCTTAATTTTTATTTTTTTATATTTCATTATTATTATTTCTTTTAATTTATAAAAATATTTTTTATACTTTAGAAAATATGATACTAAAATTTATATATACACGTGTATATAACTTTTTACATAAGAAAATATCATAACAAAATGTTCATTTTTACATGTTATAAAATAAATTTTCTTTCAAATTTTATATTTTGTTAAATTTATTTCCAAAGATTTTTTTTTTATTATTAATTAAGTGTTAATTAACCAAATAAAAAATAAAATATTAATACCTCTCAATATATTTTGAAAATAATATATATATATATATATATATATATATATTTAACAATACACTTTTTAATTTAATTCCTTTCTTATTATTTTAATCCTATAATTTATTCAATTTTTAAAAGAAAAACATGTGATTTATTAGGATATTTTAATAAAATATATAATTAAAGAATATATATTTTTAATGAGCACAATTTAAAAATTGTTCTTAAAATAAAGTGTTTGAAGAATTATAATTTAAAAATTTATTTGATACACTATCTTTCTTGTTAAAAATGAAAAAATATATATTTGCTCAGGAAAATAAAAAAAATTATAAATTATACAGTAAAAGAAATTTATTTCATAATACTTAAAAATGAAAAATTTTATTATTACTTTTAAATAAAAATATATATTTATTAAATATACTTTTTATTATCATGTTTTTAAAAAAATAAAAATAAAAATAAAAATATCATTTTTATGAAATAAAAAATAGAAGTAAAGGTTCCTTTTTTTTAGATACAAGTCTTCTTTTTCTTATGAAAATTAAAAAAGAAAATTTTTATTTAATTTTCTTTTATATATGTGTGTGAATTAAAAATAATAATAAAAAAATAAAATTTAATGAAATTTAATTAAATCTTATTTTCTTATGAGAGTTATTAGCTAAATAATGTGAGAATGATATTATAGTCAAGTTGAATAATAAAACAGTTATTGTGAGTGTTAAAAACTAAAAGGAGAGTGTCAATGTCGCTACCCATAAAATATTATAACTTTTAATATAATTATTATTTAATGAGTTTTATTTTTTATTTATTTTAAGTTAATTAACTTAAAATTATTATTATTAATTAACTTAAATTTCTTATTTCCTTAAATTTATTATATAAATTAATAATATTATATAATATTCTAAAATGAAAAAAAAAAACTAAAATAAAATAATAATTTTAAAATAATTAATAATATACTTAATATTATACTTAAATACTAAATACTTAATTTTATATTTTACAAAAGAATTTTATAAATTTTCAATTTTAATATGTAATATATTATTTCTATTTTATATTTCTATTCTTTCTAATGAGGTAATAATTAGGTAATAATTATATCCTAAATTTTGCTTTATGTAGTATTAACATTACTTGTTATACTAAATTATTAATTTTTGGTTAAAATTTTATACGAGTTGAGTTTTTATTTATAATTTTTTATGTTTATTAATTAGTTATAATTCTCAGATTTAGTGATTTATGTTAATATTTTTTATTTCATAGTTTTTATGAAAAAATTGCGTAGTAATTAATCGTTACTGTTACGTTATGGCCGCGGCGACTCTGTTATCGTTAAACGTAATCTCGACCGTGATTTAAATCTATGGTGATAAGGCTAGATCTGACTAAATCTTTAGTGTTAGTTTTATTTTTTACTAGTTTTTTAAGTGAGAACTAAATGTATTAACTCGTAGAATACTTTATTTAATGAATTTATGCTTGTTAGTTAGTTGCATTTCTTGGATTCTTGTAAACTTATTGGATCTCAATTCATTAATTGTATTTTGCTTTTTTTTTTAAAAAAAAAAACATTTACAAAAATACCTTGATTGGCCATAATTGTTTTGTTAATATTGCAACAACCTTGTTTTCTGTACATGTGACTTCGAATGTAATAACCAGTCACGTTTGTGATAGTGATCCAAGTCCATGATGGGTACAGACAGACGAGGATATATCTTAATTAGATTTTGCAATTTGTTTAATGAATTTGGGAATGCCTAGTGCAATTTTCATGGCTCTATACCCATTGCGATTCCTATCCCTTCCTTTGTCCTTTTGACATAAAACAATAATATATTGAATTTATTTGCTTGATTGATATGTACATAACACTAAGACGAGTAACTTTGATACATTTTTGCGCTTTTATTTGGTTTTGTATCTGAGTAGGCATAACTCAGTATGCTCATTGGTCACACATATGTTTCTGTGATGATTTGAAATTAAATAGGTCATTGTACGGTTTCAATGAGCCTGCTCGCAGGCCTCAAGTTTAAAACATTTTGTTTACAAGGCCAAGTCTGTTATCATCTCACTAGATGATGGTCCTTCCATGGCCACAGAGGCTTTAGCATTGCTAAATTGATTGTTATTGATATTGTCATGTTTTCCTAATTTTTTTTTTATCTCTTGTATTTTCCAGCAATGCATCATGTTCAAAATTGACAATGTCCTGATAAATGTTGACCGAGACTCATATTTTGCTATTGATGAATTGAGCATTGAGTCAATGAAAGGTTGAGCTAGCTTGTGTATATTATTTGCATCTCCCTACAGAGAAAAGATCAAAGGGTGAGCATACCTTTTGGATTTTAATGAGCTTTTGATTTCTAATTTATTGCATTCTAGTAATACATGATTATCGTGTGACTGCTCCTCTTCCCTGATTAACGTTAACAAAAATAAATTCACAAGACAGAATCATTATTGTAGTTTACAACAAGAGCGGACTTGAATATACCACAAAATTGACTTATTAAAGGAATGTAGTAATGATTGATGCTCCAATCAAGCAAATTTTGAGGTGAGATTGACCAAAGGATGGTCTGCCGCTCTTAGTGTTGGTGCAAATGCTTTCTTTCATTCATATTCAAGATGAAGTTTGGCTATAACAATGCCTACTAACTGTAAGCTACCTTATGCATGTATATTATAGTACAACTGAGGTGCTACTTTGCCCATTAAAGCAAGCTTGTTCTTTAGGAGATGCAAGTACATGCAAGAATTTAAACTTTATTAGCATGAACTTTATTGTTTTGGATATTTCATTATCATTTCCACGCATTTATTTGTCTTTTCACCTATATTTTGTCCCATCATTCTTACAAAAGTGTTGATTTTATCTTTGGTCTATTGTCCATCATTCAACATATGAATTATGCTGGAAAGGTTCTTGAATCCTTGGAAGCATTTAAAACTCTTAATGATGATCTAGGAAATGTCCTAGTTGAAGTTTTTGTTAAGGGTATGTATTCCATTTGTCTTTCTTATTTCTAGAAACTATGATATCTTCATCTTTGTTTTTTTTATGTCCTGGAATTTTAAATACTATTTTCAGAGAATTAATCCTACATGATGCTTCTTCCCAACTCAATTAGATTTCATTCTGTCACTTGGAGACTTAATTATTTGGTAAAGAATGATTCAGATATGAGAAGGCGTTGGAGATTGTATCTGAGAAGTGTTATTTGAGTTAGTTGTTATATAGTTGATTTCTATGATTGGTTGGAAAAAAAAGTAATTTTCAATATAGGCTGCTGCTTAAAGGGTTAGCCAAGTTAACTAACCAAAGTGTTTATTATTGACCACTATAGAAGTACATGTATGCTCAGATGATAACCTAGTTAATGAAACTTGGCGTTTGTTCTATCAACTCTTATTTTTTATTTTTTTAAAAGGTTTTCCTTCCCTCTAATACTCTTTTCTTTGCAGCACATTTGAAGGAATTCACATAGAGCAGTTCTATGGAAATTACTAGAACTTTTATTTTGTCGTCTCCTAAATTATTGAATATACTCAAAGATATAATGTATATTGCATAATCATTTTGAGCAGTCATATAGCAGCCTCACTAATTTTTTATACTACAGTTATTTTTATTCTTAATGTACAATTATTTATATGTTATCTATTTCTTCTTTTAACAAGATGGGTTCAAAAGCACTTGATGCTACTGTATATTGACTTTTGCATGGAATTATCAGAGGCACACAACATGAAATTACTTAAAAAACTATACATTTCAGAGGTAATAACATGTGTTCAATATCTACAAATAAGTGGAGGAATTGCTTTTCATTTTCTTAGATGACATTGGAGTTTTTTAAATTATTTTGCCAGTTTCTAAAATATTATGATTTATTTTCCCAGGTTGATGATGAAATTATTACATCTGAATGTGACTTGCAAGATTTATCAATTATTCCATTGCTGAAAGCCTTACATACACACAAAGCAGTGGCTATGCTAAATCTTTGTCATAATTCCTTAGGTAATGACATAATTTATTTTTCTGAAGTACAAAATATGGTGCATGCAAAAATAAAAAATAAAAAAAAAAACTCTAAAATCTTTGATTTTTACAGTGGGGGCATATGGTCTGAAATTAGCTCCAAATAACTTCTTGTTTTAGGCTCAACTCCAGCTCTAAACAGTTAATTTAGATTATTTAGATTGTAACTGGAGCTAAGCTGCTCAACAAGTGTGGGCTACTACATTGTATGTTCTTGCAATTTTATCAATTTTGTGTCAATTTCCAAATACGGTTGCAATTATCTTCAATTCAATTGGCACAATAAAAAAATATTAAATATAATTAGTATAAGGAAATATAATTTTATATATTTTATTTCTATTTCCTCTCTGTCTTCACCACTCCTGCCCCTCTCTCTCTCTCTCATTGCCTCCACCTTCGGAGGCTTATGCAAATGGAGGAGACCCCAACAACAAGAAGAAGAAGGCTAGTCCTTTGACTTCTCATTATTAGATTTTTGTCCCATGCTATGACTAAGTTGGAGATCAAATCTCCAACTTCACAGATGAAAAAATTAAGAAGAAAGTAAACATGTAGTTTGCAAATAAAGTTGAAAGGTACTTACTTTCTAGTTGAGTTTAAAATTCTCTTTCTTCCAAAATTAAAAAATCTATTTCCTCAAAAGTACAACATTCATGTTGATAGATGGTGGTGGTTTGATCATATAAGGTTGGGGAAAGATACAAAGGGAAGATTAGGACTTTTTATTGGTTGTTATCAAAGTTTTGCAGGTTTGGTAAATGCAATTTTGTTATTTTTTTTTTCATTTATCTTTTTCTTTAACTTATGCGGAAGAGTTCCTCTCAGAAAAGAAAAAGGGAGGAAGTGTTAAGCGGTAAGTATGGTTGATGAGAGAGGGAGGAGGGAGGTGAAGAGAGAGGGGGAATTATGAAGGCAAAGGGGGGAGTGGGAAGTGGAAGGAGAACAAGAACATATAAAATTATTTTTCTAATACACTAATCAATAAAATACTTTTTCTGTTTCAATTTAGAGGAGTTAGACGCTATTGCAACTAAATTTGAAAATTGAAGCAAACTTAATAAAATTAAAAGTTTTGGACAAAATCAAACAAATGTTTGGATTTTTTGGGATTATTAGGCCTTTCATTTACATGATTATTAAATATTAGTTGTTTTCTTTTGTTTTCCTCTTTATTTCTTAAAGGGATAATGATGCCATGTGTATAAACCTTTTCAATTTTGCTATTTCATTGCCTAACACCCCTCCCCAATTTTTTGTACTCAAGTCACTTGCTAAAATGTTTACATCGACCAAATCACCCCACATTTACTTATTTGTACATGCTGAGATGGAAATTATAATAAATAAAAACAAGCAAAAGCTTGTAAATTCCTCGTAATCTTCCCCACCACTAGCCCTGCTCCAATTGCCGTAGCTGTCAACCCTAGCTCCCTTATTCCAACTTCAGTCAATCCTCCAAAGCTGGCATGAATGACGGGTTTGTGCCATCTTCTGGCAGGTGTCCAAGGATACGATGGCCGTCTTATTTTATCTTGAGGTAGTAGGAAATTTCCATGATCTTGGATTGGAGCTGGGGGATGGCGGATTGAACAATGGTGGTGTAGAAGATGAAATGGCAGTTTACAGTCTTACTCCAGTGAATTTTATGGATTTTATTCTAGTTTAACAATGTGTGTTTTGTTTTTATTCTAGTTTAACATTGTGTGTTTTGTTTTCTTATTTAGTCTAGTTTAACACATACTTACAAGTATTAGTGCAATTTTATCTACATCAGCAATCAAATTACTAAACTGGCCAAATGCACTTAGTTAAAATAATATCCATTTAGACAATGAACTAGCCAAATTGAAGAGGTTTAGACATCAGTGATGACCCTTTTTTTACAGAAATAGGAGTGCTGATTTTTTTTTTTTTCATTCCGGCTAATATTAGCTGTCTATTGGTTGTTTTCTTCTAGGAAATGGAACAATGGAGAAACTTCAACAGCTTTTCACATCAGGCCAAAAATATGGTGATTTGACTTTGGATTTGCATTACAATCGGTTTGGTCCAACTGCTTTGTTTCAGGTTTGTCACCTGTACTGCAACTTTCTTCATTTTTACAAGTATAAAATTTCAAGTTTTTCTTTTTTAATTTTTATTAACCTCCTCTTTTGTAATATCCTATAAAAGTTTACCATTTTTTTATAAATAAATTTCTCAGTATATGGTTTGAAATTATCGAAATGATTAAAAATAATTTTGAAAACTCAGTTAGAGTAAAAACGGAAAATTTTTTCAAAAAATGTCGGTGTCGATATTGCTGTCACAAAAATAGCAGCCCAGTCGACAGATGAATTTCTAATTCTAACTAGAGGGTAAATGATTATGTGTATGCATGTGTGAATACAGTAAAAAGAAAGAGGTGAAAAATATTTAAGAATACTGAAATAGTAAGCAATGACTAAACCATAAATAAAGAAAACTTTAAGGGTATAGTGAAATTTAGACAGTCTGAGTTTCAGAACGACTCTGAAACTATTTTTATTATAAAGTATTAATAAAAATAAGATGTTTGAATCATTTTGAAATTCAAATCCCGACGGAATTGTTAGGATAAAGCACAATTTAAGGAAAGTTTAAGGATCAAAAGGAAATTTACCAAATGTGACTTACTATATAAGCTATACTTAGAAATTTTTTGGCCATTTTCCTTCTCTTCTTGTCCAAAAATTTGTTCATCCATTTCCTTTGATTTTTTTTCTATTTTGTTAAGGAAAATCTATGGAAACTTGATTTAAACATCATATAATCCATCCTCCATCATTTTCCACTCATAGAAATTAAGAAAATTTTAAGAACAAAGCATATGGAGATTTCGGCCAAAGCACAAAATTGAGGTAAAATATTGTTTTAGTTAATTTTATGTTTGATTTAGGGTTAATTGATGTTAGTTAGATTGAGTAATTAGTTTAATTACATCAATTGATGCATATAACATTTTTGCCTAATTTTCAAACTCTAAACCTAAGTTGTAAGAGTTGATTTTGTGTAATTGAGTTAGTAGGTGTAAATTGAGTATAAAATAAGTTAATTGATAAGTAATTAATTGTTGCATTGTTGTAGAAAATTCAATTGAAGGAATTTGCACAATTTGTCTACTTCGAGGAATTTAAAGAAATTGTTAGACCTAAGAGTTTTCATCATACTTATTTTGATGGTTACAAATACCAAATCAATGGACTAATGAGTTTCTTTGATTATGTGCAAGAATTTCTCTGAAATATTGCAGGATGTTGCTTAGTCGCGGGTACGACCACATGTAGTCGAGGGCGCGACGCCAGGAACAAGCTTGGTCACAGGTGCGACAAAATCAGTCACAGTCTTGAAAAGTTTCAGGTCGCGGGCACGACACTTTCTAGTCACGGGCGCAAAATTAATTTGAGAATTCTAAAAAATCCAGTAGCTTTAAGGTGAATAGTGTCCTTCCAGTAGCGGGTGCTACTGAGTGAAGTCGCGGGTGTGACAGAATTATTCGCGGGCGCGAAATTAAAATCAGAATATCTCAAAACATCCAGTAGCTTCAAGATAAATAGTGACTTTCAGTCGCGGCCGAGACATTATACCATGGCGGGTGCGACTAGATAAAATCACAAGATTGACCAGCTCAGTCACGGGCGTGAAGTAGTTCAACCAAGTTTGAATGCTGAATATTAAAATTGGTCGCGGGCATGACAATTGCTTGTCGCGGGTGCGACTTGATAAAATTCACGTTTATTTTTTTTCAAGTCAAAAGATCATATGCCAGTCGCGGGCGCGACTTTCCTATAAACTAGCTGTTGGAGCAAAATTTCAGGTGCATTTATTTCGGAAAAATGAGTCAAAACGGTTATTTCTTCAACTAAGACTATAAATATGAGTTGATTTGTATTAAATGAGTATAGAACAACCTTAAACAAGTTCATAAGTCATTTATTGAAAGATCATTCATATTTATTATGCAAAAATCAATATATACTTGCATTTATTGTAAATCTTTAAGGTTGTTGAAGATTACTATTTATAAGATAGTGGGGTACAAAAGGGAATTCTTTCTTCTCATCTATTGTTAATCTTTTGGGTTGTGTGTGAGCCTAGTTTGAGAAAAACACATTGTAAAAGGTTAAAGTGTGAACCAAAACACTTAGGTTAGATTTTGAACCTGTAAAAGGATCAAAGATAGTGAAAATACTCAAGTGTGATCTTAAGGAGTGGACGTAGACTTGTTTTGGCCGAACCACTATAAATCTTTGTGTTGATTCTCTTCTTCTCTTCCTTTATCATATTTTTAATTGATCATTATTTTATAAGACAATCAATTCACCCTCCTCTTGGTAGTCAAAGAGACTAACAGAAATTGGTGGCAAACCAATTTTTCTTGGTGATTTGAAGTGTTAGGTGAGTCTTTTATGCATCATATGTTATGCCTAAAGTGTTAAAATGCCAATTGGAATCCATATGTGAAAATCCTAAAGTGGTTGAATCACTTTAGTGCAAAATTACCTTGTTTTGTTCTTGTTTTTCCATGGCTTTTTCATGCCAAATTGATCCATTTGATGATGTTTATTGATGTGTTTATAATATCTATGGAATTGCTTACAATGTGTGTTGTTGAATATTGGGGTAATGTTAATGTTGCACCAAAACCTTGTCAAATTGTCATTTCATTGTTGCACACAATGTGTTCGATAAAATGCCTAGCTCAAAAATCCATAGGCTGACCATTTGAATGTCATCGTCGCCAACGACAATGACATGCCAATTGTGTCAACTTTTTTGCCGTAAATGATCAACTTATATTTGATCCCATTGTTGGTTGCTAGACCTTTGGTCATTGTATAATTGATTGTGATTGATATCTTATTGATTCTATTGCTCATTGAATTGATTGATGATGAGTTATTGATGCTTAGTGATACCATATTTTTAAAATGGTATCTATTGATATATTTATTGATTCTATTGATTCCAATGTGATTTGATAGAGCTGCCGCCCCGACAGGGTAGTGAGTACATATTGCCGGCATTGTGCACAATGTATACTATTATGCCTTAACTGGGAAGGGCTTTGAGTCCTAGTCATAAGACCTAATCCGTTTTATGTTTATTGATATGAGTTTGATTTGTGCTTGACACATTTCTGTGTATGGCTCTATTATTTGTCATTATCTATCTTATCCATGGGATATATCTTCCTTGATATGAGAACTGACATTGCAGTCATATTTTGTACTTGACTCTGTATCCAGAAATTTTTGAGTAGATTGATTCATTTACTTCATTTGCATATTGCTTATTGATATTCCATTATCTGTTATTGATCGATACATATTAGATTTACTGAGTATCATATATACTCACCCTCTCACTGTTTTCTCTCCAGGTGCAGAGTAGGAGGTAGATACCCCATCATTTTGACTCTCTGTGGATTCTGCAGTATTATAGCAGTGTAATTATATTAAACACTGTATTATTTTATATGTTCATATCATAGCTGCTCCATGGGTTATGTACGGTATAGTTAGTGTATGAACATGTATGTATGGGTATATTGGAGATTAATTAATAATATGACTATGGTAATTACAGAAAGTTACAGAATGAATAACAGAGTATCAAAATGAATAGTGCTTATGTGAGTGTATGATTAAAGTCTGATATGTAATTGATGGTAATAGACGATTCCGCTGTGATATTGTTATAGTATAAGATTGTATAGATGTGAATGATGGGTTCTACGAGTGCCAGTCGCCTCTAGCATCTCCTGCACCCTAGAACCGTCGCGGCCCGCGGCGGGTCATGGCATCCCTAATCTTGCTCTCTGTTCCTTTTTTTCCTTCATTATACGCTAATGGAAGGAAGTTTTGTATTGTTAAGGTAAATATTCCAGCTTGTCATGATCCATTTTTCCTATAGGGGGTACATCAAGGATGTTGTTGTACCATCGAGCACTTGTTGAAAATTCCATGTATTTATGATGTGATCAAGAAAATTCATCGTGTCAAAAGCTCAACTGTTTCAAATGTGTTCTCAGAGAAAAGAAGTTATACTGTTGTCATTTGTCGTCAGAAATTTATCTTGAAATTTTTTCTTTTGATAGAGATACTAAATTCTTGGCAATGCCCTTACATTTTGCTCCTAATGGACCTTTTAATTTCAAATTTTCAGATTTGCGAATGCCTTGTGCTCATCTCTCGATTAGAAGTGCTTAACATGTCTGGAAATCGTCTCACTGATGCTTATGGGTCTTACCTTTCAACCATATTGGAAAACTGTAGAGTTAAAATTGATATCCTTACTGCCTGATCATCTAATGAAAACTACAAATCTCTAATTAAATATTATCAATATCTCCTCCAAATCAAAGCCTATAGGATATGCCTGTCAGCGTCACTGCTATTTTTCATTTATGATTCTAGCATTTGGATTCTCTGCTATCTGTCAGTTTCATCTTATTACAAAAGCTCTTTGTAGCTTGAATATAGAGTGATGTTCTATCACATCAAGAACTATACAAAAGGACGCTGATGCAATAAATTATGGCTCTGTCTTGGCACAACTGTATATAGGTACATTTAAAACTATCAAATAAGAGTATAACAATCTTGAATTTTTTTTTTCCTTCTATGTTGCCTAATAAGTTCCAATTTTGGCAGGGCATAATAATCCTCTATCAGGAAATGCTATCATTAATCTATTATCCAAACTTGCCACTTTGAAAAGGTTTTCAACAACAAAAGAAAATTTTCTTCACATTATTTATTCATTTAATATTTCTATGGTCTATGTGACATAAGTGTTTGAACTTTGAATTCGTTTTTTCTTTATAGTTTTGCAAAGCTGAATCTGAATGGATTGAAGATAAACAAGTCTCTTATTATAGCCTTTGCCAACTTGCTACAACTTCATGCATGTCAAGATTAATGCTTGGAACCACTGGCATTAGAACTGTGAGCGACTTTGCCACATTTAATCTAACTTATGGGTGCAACTTAAGCATTTTTCTACTATTAATGGTTGGAAATTGATCTTAATTTTAGGATGGAGTAGTGCAATTAACTGAATCATTGTTCAGCAGGTCTCAAGAATCTGTGAAACTTGACATGTCGTGTTGTGGACTAACAACATTGTATGTTCATAAACTCAACACTGAGGATACTCTAATTTGTGGAATTATAAAGCTGAACCTTGAAGGAAATCTTATTCTACAAGAGATTTGTTCTTCATCAGTTTATGATAATTTAATTTCCTTGATCCTAACATTTGGCATGTGTTCTTTCACATATTTTTACTAGTTTACATATTGCTGGAATAGATAGGTAATTGTATGATTCTTGATGTGTAATGAACTCTTGTGCACTATATTGACTTGTTAACAGCCAATAAGATTTATAGCATGAACTCTTGTGCACTATATTGACTTGTTAACAGCCAATAAGATCTATAGCATGCACACACACACACACACAGACATATATATATATATATATATATATATATATATATATATATATATACTTGAATAGGTCTGGCTTTAATAGGAATTTGTCAGGTTATGGTATTAGAGCTTGAGGGGGATGGTGTTGTTATTTTAGAATAATATCTACATTCATTTTAAGAAGATAAACAGTATAATAGGATTTCTGTGTTTGAATTATTGAACAGAGGTACAGTTGTAAGTCCCATTTTGAGAGTCATAGGGCAATGAACCTGGTGGCCATACTTTTGTTCAATCAACAATAATTTAGTTTTTCTTTATTTTCAAAAATGAATTTAGATCTTTTTTTCTATAAAACCACATCTCTTTCAAACTCTTCTACCTATGATTCTTTAGAGTTCAAAAGGATAATCAATAGTGAGGAGATCACTATTGAAGATTTTTCAAAACAGATTGATAACTGGAATATTCCCAAAGTTCAACAAAAACAAATTTATGAATCTTCAAAATTTTCAAAACTCTTCAAAACTTATTTCACTATCAAAACTGAGAGAGACATTTAAATTTCAAAACCCTTTGAAGAAATCCAACTTCTTTCTTCAAAATCTCTTCAAAAACATAGAGAGAGATCCTATAAGTATATACATATAGGATTAGTCCAGGTAGATATTAAACCCTTAACTAGAGAAGGATTAGATACCTCAATCTTAGCAATATTAAAAGATGTTAGGTTTTTCAACTTTATTGATTCTCTGTTAGGAACTGTAGAGTCTAGTCTTAAAAAAGGACCGAATAGCTTTAGTTGTTATCCAAACATAACTATCTCCTTAAATGATAAAAATATTTTAAAGAGTATAGTTCTTCAAATTAAGACTCATAACTATAAAATGCTTGCTGGATCCATTCCAATAGCATTGATTTTCAAAATTCATTA
>CANXYC010543516.1:0-23889 GCA_948193065.1 Aleurites moluccanus | reverse complement strand
CCATAAGGGCTAGAGTTGATATCCCCTATTTTTGAGGTATTTAAGATGTAATAATTCACTTTTATCGCTTTCTTTTAATTGCTTTACTTGATTATATTGTTCATCCATTTAATTACTTGTTCATGCATCTTATATGTCATTCTTTAATTATTCATGAAAATCATTTTTCAAGGTTAAAAGTGAAAGCCAAGTTCAACCGAAAACCTAGTCCCCGAATCCTCTTTGGTTTCAAGGACTAGTGCATTTTTTCCTTTGGGATAAAATTGGAGTCAAAATGGGTTTTTACCTTAAATTTTCCCAACAAAAATAACTTAAGGTGGCGACTTCAAAACAATCAGAATCATTTTCGAATAAAAGGCGCTAAGCTCGTCTCCTCCGTGAGAAATTGCCCCTATATGAGCGCTCCGATGCCCCAATCCTCCTCTTTTCCTCTAGAAAGAGCGGGCGGGCCTAGACGTGGCGGCACTCGGGCGAGGCCTTACACATATTCATGCCATGATATGTTGACCCAATGAACATGTTTCTTTCTTAATGAAAATGTCACTTTGTTATTGTTGATCGTTCTTTGATCATTCTCAAAAATTGAAATCATCCTTATTCATTGATTGTTATTGAAACGCCTATTGTTCTTGATTGATCATATACCCAAATATTTTCAAAAGTATGCACATCAAATGTTTAGCCACATTTGATGATGTTTATTATTAATTGCTACCTTTGTATCAAGAAAAGAAACTGATACATGATTAGTAAAATATATTGATATTGATTGACAAGTAAACCCATGTGTATCGATCGAAAGCCATGGTACTGTAATGTTCCTAATGAATACTTGATATTGTTATTGATTTCTATTGGCCTATTTTCCAAGTGGATTTAACAGAGCTACCTCTTTGACGGGGTAGTGGGTACATACCATCGACAATGTGCACATTGTATAATGATACCTTAGCTGTGAAGAGTTAACTGTCCTAGCTGGGAAGAGTTAACTGTCCTAGCCATAGGACCTGATAAACCTTATATACATGATATGAGATTGACATGATATTGAAATGAGATTATACGTGTTCATGGCCCTTTATCTGTCTTATCTACATGATATGAGTATTATTTATATGTTCAATGATTCCAAGCTTATATCTTATTGCTTATCATTGATGGCCATTCTATCATCGATTTGATTGTTACTTGTTCCAAACTTCCAAAGATATTTGGTGTGCAAATTAATTAACCTTAACATATAAATTGAATATACTACTATTTTTCATTGTATTTATTGACACTTGATTACCATTGACAACTTTTGTTATCATATGTTTATATCGTCTGTTTAATTATGTATATATGCTCACTGAGTATTTTATACTCACCAAATAGTGGTTTATAATTTTTATAGGGATGAGCTAGAGGAAGCTTATTCCAAGTCAATTTTTCTTTTTTAACTTGGGATGTCAAGTACGTCGAGATAGAATTTTATTCTCTAAAGGTTGTGAGTATCAATTTTTAGAGCTCCATGGTACTGTGTGTAATTAGGTGATTAAGTACTATAATGATGTATGAACATTGAAATAATTAACGATTCAATGGTATTCAAAATGTAACGTGTAATGTTTAATGATTGATAATGATAATGATAGTGAAGTGATAGAGAAAGTGATACTGAAAATACTAAAATGAAATTCACATGTTTTAAAAGAGATTTAGAAGTGCTATGTATGTCTGTGAAACTGTGAAATTAAGGGTATAAGGAAGGCAAATTATTAGGAGTGAAAAAAATAATAATTTTAATGCAGGCTATGTAATTTTTGAAAGACTTGGTTTTGGGTTGAGAATAAGGTTAAAATTTGAAAGGAAACTCTAGCAAAATTTCTGTAAAATTTATAAGCAATAAATGGAATTTAAGCATTTATGAATGAGTTAATATTGATTGAATGATTGATAAATGGATTGTTTATGTGTTCTACGGGTTTCCGTTGACCTTAAGTCTACTCGTACACTAGGATCGTCGTGGTCCAAAAATGG
This sequence comes from Aleurites moluccanus, assembly GCA_948193065.1. NCBI lineage: Eukaryota > Viridiplantae > Streptophyta > Magnoliopsida > Malpighiales > Euphorbiaceae > Aleurites > Aleurites moluccanus. The sequence goes on along the minus strand of CANXYC010543516.1, from coordinate 21,867 downwards.
GTCATGACAATCCTTTTACGGGTGCAAAATCAAACCTAAATGTTTAGACTCATACTCAAACTTTTACAAAGTGTTTTTAAAGGCTCACAATTCAAAACTTTACAAGTGTTTTCTCAAAAGGCTCACACTCAAACCTATACAAGTGTTTTCTATGGCTCACATTCAAACCCAATAAAAATACAAATTATGAGAAGAAGAAAATCCCCTTTTACTTTTTTTCAGACTCTCAAATAATCAATGAGTCTTAACCAACTCAAAGATTTATAATTAAAAACTCACAAAAATGATTTTATAAAAAATAGATTTTTTAAGCCATAAACATGAATGAATTGATGACAAATGTTCTCAATTATTGTTCTCTTGGTTATTATCTCTTATTTAAACTTTTCATCAACTCATATTTATAGCCTTGAATGAAATATAGTTGTTTGACTTCATTTAATGCCAAATAGTGCAGTTGATAGCTTTTTCAACGGCTAGTTTTTAGGTGAGTCGTACTCATAATTATACCTGTCGCATCTGCGACTTCCATACGTCGTGTCCGCTACTAGAGAGACACTGTTCATCTAAGGCTATTGGATCTCTTGACAAAATCTTATTTTAATTTCGCACCCACAACTATTATGAGTCGCGTCCGTTACTTAGAACTTTGCAAGGCTATGCTAACTTTTTTGCACCTACGATTGTCTTTTGTTTCTAGATTCACACCTGCGACATTCCAAAATCCTGCAACTTACAACTTTATTTTTAAAAAGTTGTATTTTTCAAATATGTTTCCTCTTATTATATGCACTTTTACAAAATGTGTTAATCCTACAAATAATTTTTATCATTATTTTTTATATCTTGACCAACTTAAATAAATTGTTAACACAATTAATACAATTAATATATTTTATTATTATTAAAATCAACATTAAATTCAAGAGGGCTAACAAATATCTTGACCCAATGTTCTCTCTTCAAGCAAGTTCAATGCCTGCTAGAGCCTAGACTTAAAATCCCCATCGTATATTATTAAATATATTTTGATAATTTAATTACTTAAGACAATAAACCTAATTGAATATTTTCATTGTTGCAGTTTTAATGAAAAACCAACATTGTAAAATAAAAATTTAAAGTTGATATCCGAAAATTAAAGGTTTAATGGTCAAATTTACCATAAAATTTATATGTTTCTATAATTGTAGTTTTTTATATTAATTTTGTTCAGTAATAAAGCCAGAGATTTTATTCAATGGGTCATTATAATATTATAATTTTTTTAATAATAAATGATTATAAATTATAAACCATATGTATTTTGATATGAATAAAAATATATTTAGAAGTCCTTATCATTAATTTTATAAATGTAATTATGTTTAAATTAAATTCTATCAAAATTAATAAAACTTATAAATGAATTACAAATTAATAATAATGAATTCATATTTAATATATAAAAAAAATGAACATTAGACTTTTTTTTATAAATGAATAAAAAAAATAAAGATATATATATGATCCTTAAAATAATTGTATAAATTTGTTGTGCCACTTAAAGTATGTATGAAAGATAAAAGTTAAGTAAAACTGATGGATATATTAACAAGTCGAAGGGGTCACAATATAAATTTAAATACACATATATATATTCTTAAAATAATTTTATAAATTTATTATCACTTAAAATAAAAATGTATGAAAGTTAAAAATAAGCAAAACTAATGGATATGCTAACAATTTGAATGAATCACAGTATAAATTTAAAAAGAAAATTTTACATACACGATTTCTAGGAATACTTAAATATTAGAAACTTTAGACTCTAAAATTTAAAATTAAATAAACTTAAATCACATATTAATAATTTGAGTGGATCACGATACATGTTTTAATGAAACAAATCATAGAATTTATAAATTAAGAGTTTAAATATTTGAATGGAGTCGTGATATTTTAACAATTTTAATGAATCACTTTAAAAATTTTAATAGAATTTTTAAACCGAAACCTCATTGTTTTTCCAACCTTTTCTCTGAGGATTTTTTAATATATTAAAAATGTGTTTGATTTCCTCAACCTTTTATTATCGCTTGATCATATTGATTTATTAGGTCTGTATAATATATATATATATATATATATATATAAAACAAGCTAGAATTAATTGTGATCTGATGAGTTATTCAAAACTTTAAAGCACATGGGTAAGAATTGAATAATGCAACTTCTTTAATTGCTGATTATGAAGTCTGGTACACTACTCTGCAAAAACAAACACAATGGCATATAGAAAAAAGAAAAATGGACCTTGTGTACAAGCAAATAATAGTTCAATTTCTACTTCTTGCAATATACCAATCTAACAAGGACTTTCAATAAATTATCCATTGATGGACTATGCAAAGGGTCATCTTCGTTGCAGTTAATGTGGTTTGTGGGTGGTATTGAAATATGTGCTTGAAATTTATTTATTTGTTGATAATATTCAATGAATTAGTTTAGTTTAATGATAGATTTTAATGATTACAAATGGAATTGCTTGTGGGAGTTGTTTGTTTGTTCGTGTTGGCATTGATATATTAAGAAGTGTAAATGAAATGGTTAAAGCAAAGATCAGTTTATGTAAATGTATAAATTTATTCTGCACCATTTCTTGGTTGTCTTTAATTGATAATTTTTTTTACGAGTTATGAATGTTTTGGCCAATCCTTTTGCATGGCTTTTCAATCATGTCTATGAATTTCAGTTTGCATTACTATTCTTGAATGGTTGCCATTTTACGGTAGTCTGAAAATGATTTACATTGATGCTCATTTCCTACAATTTCTTACCATCATCTATTTTATGCTTGTGCTTCCCCCAATAGTCATTTACGTCAAGTAATTTAATTCCCGCAATACACTGTCTTAAATAAAAAATTTTAGGGTTTGGGGTTCTAATCATCCCTCTTTCTCTCACTTCCCTTTGTCCTCATTTTACATGATATTATGAAAATTCAATCTTTTAGAAATTCCTTATTTAACTTACCATTAAACCTTCCCACCTATCCTTGCTGTTTCAGGACCTATATGGTTTATGGAATATGGTATCCATTATTTAGGGCTAGTCGTCCTTAGAAAAAAGATTTGGAATTGAAAGATTGATGCTTCAGAATTAATTTATCTTTCTGATGTTCTAAAGCTTCACAACTTGGTTGTTGCGTCATTCAAAAAGAGATTTTGCAACCTAAGAAAATGTTTGAATTAGTTTACTTCAAGCTACTTACTTATTGAGGTCATGATCTTGCGAGTCGTTGCTCCTTTCTGAGGATGCGTGTTGGTTTGATTTGTTATGGAAAAAGAGGTCTCGGCATTTAGAACCTTTACTGGATTTTCTTCAACTAATGCGTACTTGTATTGTTTCTTGGTTGTGTATTTAAGTTAAGAAACCGTTGTCATAAATAGCAAATATTTCAATAATTTTGCATTTTATAGACATTGCATTGATGTTATAGAATACGTTTTCATTGATAACTCTGTTTGCATCAATATTCATCATTTAGGCAAAAAAAGTTAGTGACCAACAAGATTTTCAAATTTGGGAAACCAGTTACTATTTTTTATTTATGGTATTTTATTTGGTAGAGTAAGATTAACTAAAGATTATGTGTAATATCAAATTCAAAAAATAATTAACCAAAAGTTATGTATTATATCAAGCTTAAAAAATTTATGTATATAATAATTACTTTGTTTAGTTTTAAATTATTATATTTCTAAATTTAAATTTATATTTAAATAGTTATTTAAATAATAAATTTAAAATTTCTTATAGTTTTCAAAAAATTAATTTATAAATTTATAAATTTTAATTCATAAATTTAAAATATGAGATTTGAAATATAAATTAATTTTTATTTCATACATAAAATATATCATTGAATTCATTATACTAAATACTATTATATAATGAATTTTAAAAATTTTTATAAAATTTTTTTAGACTCTAAAAATGATAATAGAGCCCTCGTTCCATAAAAATGTAATTCATATCTTTGATCAAGTCAAAAGTTATCGGTCCCCCCATAAGTCTGCATATGATATGAATAAAAAATTCTAATAAAATTTGGCTTTGAATCTGAGGTACACAGCAAGGATCGATAGCTAACTCGACAAAGCTTCTAGAGAGCCAAGGGAAGTCATTTAATCACTCTCAAAATGAATTTCAGCGAAATCAGAATTAAAACCTGATGCTTCCTTAATGAACGATGAGTTAAAGCCATATTTGTAATCTCTACTTTCAATGAAACCGGTTGCAAAAGTTTTGTTTTTATGCAAAATAGGAGAGGGATGGATCTCAAGGTTTTTAATGTTCTGAGAACTTAGTAGGATAAGCTTAGAAGAGGATGGAATATTATTAATGGGAGAAGCAAAATTAGATTGAGGGCAATAGCATGCAATACAGACCATGATTAGTTGAGACCCAATCCAAGAATCATGTAATTTTGATATCAAATCACTAATGTTGTCAATTCCAGTGATATTCACAAAACCAAATCTATGACCAAGCTTGCTGTTCCATCTTGCTATAAAAGCTCTTTGTACCTTGCCCAGCCAACATAACATATCTCATAGTCTAAAAACAATCTTTAGGAAAGTTATCGATATAGAGGTTGTGTATAATCTGTAATACTTTCTATCTATATTGCCTGTGTTCTGAATTTTATTTGGCTCATTTCTAAATGAATCTGTCTGTATTATGATAGATTTTGATTTTCTGCTCTATTTTATTTTGTTTTTTATTGGTTTTGTCTATTAGAGAGTGATATGTTGGTTATAGATGGCTTTTAGAGAGAGTTTTTATATGTTAAGTTATGTTTGGTGAAGTTTTGGTTAAGTTAGGCTGGAGAGAAATTTGAAAATGCCTCATAACCTATCTTCACAGGCTTGAGTCAGCCTTCACGGGCATACAAAAAGTTTCTGTCTAAATTTCGAATCTTCATCAAATTGCTTTCACAGGTGTGAAGATCATCTTCACGGGCGTGAAAGGTCGACCTTCACGGGCGTGAAGCGTCAAGTTATATATATGTCCATTTGTTTGTCAACCATCTGAAAATTTCACTCTTTTCTCTCTCTTCTTTATTTCTCAATCACCAAACCCTATATTCATTACGTATATATTTCTAAGACATTGATATTCACATTAATGCTTCATTTTGAAAGGCAAATACTTTGAGAAAGCTATTAAATCATTTTAAGTCAATATTTCTTCAAAAATCTCCATTTGAGGAGAAATAGGTATTTTCTCTAGAACTTTATTTCTGTTATGATTTAAGGTTATAGGTTATTAGAATAGTTATGTATGAGTTATGAGGAGTATGGTATATGCATTTATGGCCATAAATTTTGGTAGTTGGAAGAATTATGGCAAATGGTGAATAGTAATATGAATAGTACTAATTCTTTTATTCTTCCATAATTCTCTTTGAGAATGGTTAAATTTGAGAATGGTTAAATTAAGTTTAAGAACTATCTAAGAAAACTTTAAAAAGTCTGTAATTGCAAGAATTTAATATGAATAATATTGGGTAAGGAAAACCCTAAATTTGTGATTTGTTGAAATGTGTTAGGCTTTGAGCATTAAAGTGCTTTTGAGTTGATTTGGAGCTTGATAGAGTTTTATGAGCTTTAATTTGGATTATTTCTTTTTGGAGGTGAGTTATGTATATGTGCTTTGTATGTATTTGTATTTGTATATATGATTCTTCTGCTAAAGTTTATTCTGAGCATATCTATGCAATTATTAAGTTGTTATTTCCTAGCAACCAACGATATTTGTTATAAATATATATCTTGATACCATTATTGTGCTTTAGAGTTGGTATTGCTACCCATTTCTTTGGAACCAACTCATTATTATAGTACAAATCAATTATTCTGAAATATTTTTTTATTATAGGAACCTCTGTTACAAATAATTGTATTCTAAATCGAGTAGATGTTATTGTTAGAACGCCTTTCCTATGAGGAAAAAATCATAGGACTGTGAGCACTAGTGACTTGAATGATAGAGTCAAAGTATCAGGGTCATACCTAGAGAGAATAAAGTTTCTCCAGGCATGTGTTAGCACAAGTGTTGGGATTTAGGTCGTTAGGCGCAACGAAAAATATAAAAAAAAATCCCAAACTAAAAAGACTATATAGATCAAAATTGAAGATTCATTAAAGAAAATCAAGATCTTTACCTTTGATCACCAAGAAAAGGTTGTAGCAAACCACTATCTTTCCTACAAGAGCAAGAAAGCATCATTAGTAATACATACGAAGATCAAACGATAAGCTTTTTGAAAATAGGATCCAAAATGTCACGACCTGTTTTCGGATCGCGACGGTCCTACGGCACGGGAGATGCCAATGGCGACCGGCACCCATAGAACCCAGTATCACATGCACAATCTATAAGCCACTATGTATTATCCATTTTAGTTAGTTACCATTCATTCTGTTATTCTGTCATTCATTCTGTAAATTTCTACAATTGGCTGTATCAATCCATATCTCATATCAATATAAACATCACATAACTCATATATAATCAAATATCATATATACATGTTCGTTTCCTAGCTAACCCATACATACCCCGTGGAACAGCTAGATTATGAATATTAAAATATAGAAATACAGAAATATACATCAAATGACTGTAGCAGAAATCCTCGGATGATAGACGATGGGATTCTGCAGCCTACTCCTCTCCTGAAATGGGTAAACAATAAAAATGTAAGTATATAAGATACTCAGTGAATCTATATGCATCAATAATAAAACAGTAGGTAATAATGAGGCAATGGTACAAATAAGTCAGATCACAATAAACAAAATCTGTAATAGGTCACAGTATAGCCAAAGAATGAAATACAGGCTCGGTATCATATGGAAAGACATATAAAGGGATGGACTATATGAAATCATACAATCTCCAGTAAATAGTATGGACCATATGCGAACATATAGGTCTACAGTAGCATATCAGTATCAGTAAGTATAAGACTGATCAGGTCTTATGGCCAGGACCATAACCACTCCTAGCTAGGACATCAGTAATACAATGTGCATATCGCCGACAGTATTTTTCCACTACCCTGTCGGATTGGTAGCTCTATCAAGCCACATAAAGATCAATAACAAGAAACAGTATATCAATGGATACCATTATGCAACAATGGCATTCTCCATATCAATAATCTCAATATCAGTCAATTCAAGTATCAATATGATCAATGGTAATGCCATAGGTAACATACAATCAATGACAAATGGTTTGGCAATTAAAAAAGACATGGAACAAAAGTTATCTCGGCGAAAGAATACGGTAGGCCAATTGGCATGCCAACGTCACTGGTGACAATGGCATTCAATTTGTAAGCCTATGGAATACAAAGCAATAGGCCAAAGACAAATAAGCTAAGCATTTCATCAAATACATGGTGGGCATACAATGGCAAGCCAATAGGTTAGGTTAGGGTACAAAATTTGACTTGCTCAATTCAACCAATAACAAGCTACATTGGCAATAATCACATAGGCATCAAAGAAACAATAATAAATAACATTAAATGGGGTCAAATTAGCTATGGAAACTAAGGCAAAAATCAAACAAAAATAGGCATAGTGAATAGTAAATGAGGTTCGGCCAAAATGGGGTTTACAAACTAAGTTTCCAATTTCAATTTTAATACAAATGGCATGTTATTAGATGCATATTAGACTCACCTAATGCTTCAAATTGCTTTGGAATCAAGCTTTTCATCCAAATCTTCAATTGAGCCAAAAAGCACACTTATGTCAACAATTGCGTTCTAAATCAAATAAACCATCAATTAATCACCTATTCACATCCAATTAACATATTATAACATCAATTAACAAAATCAAACACTAAATCATGAAATCCTTTATTACAACTTCAATATAGCTAGACAAATTAGGCATTCCTATCATTTAGCATCAATTGATGCAATCTAACTACAAACCCATCAAATTCAACTCCTAAATCATCTAAATGAACAATAAAATCAAATAAATTAATTTGTTACCTCAAATTGATGTTCTTGCCGAAATGGTGATGGCAGAATTGCTTGATTTCCTTTGTGCTTCTATGGAAGAAATGAGTTGGAATTGGAAGAATAAGACTTAATCTTAAGTTTTCTTTGAATTTTCTTTAAGAAATTTGCTATAGAAATGGAGGAAGAACAAAGAAATGGTTCAACCACCCTTTAGAAAGAAGAAGAAGATGAAGAAAATGGCTAAGTGTTGGAATATAAAGAAAAATCAATTTGGCAAATTACAACTTAATCCCCAAATTTTCATAAGTTACACTTTGGTCTTATGTAATTTATTCTATCAATTCTGTCAGGAATTAGAATTTAAAATGGGGAGTCATTAAGCTTATTTTAATTTATACTTATTTATAAAAATGGTTCCGGAGTCATTATGTAACCCTGACGGATCCATTTCCACTATTCACCTTAAACTTCCATTTATTTACGATTTTGCCATTAATTACTTTTTCAGTGTTCCAAAATGATTTTCACTTCTTTTTTTTTTTTTACCAAAATTACACATGCATTATGGTGATCTTTTACCCCTAGGTCAACTTTAGAAATTCTTCTGTTAACCGGACTGCTAATTTCTTGACAGTGTTCCCGACACTGCCACTTTTCGGAAAAGTAACAAGTTCGCTTTTTAATTGTATCTTTAAAATTATTTCCCATCATTTCAAGACTTTTGAACCATATACTGAGAATTAATTCATGCATGTGAGTTAGACATTTATAGGGTATTACATTCTACCCTCTACAAATAAATTCATCCTCGAATTTAAATAAAGACATACCTTACTGCTGGAATAGGAATGAATATCTGCTCCTCATCTCTTGCTCACTCTCCTAAGTGCACTCCTCCATGGACTGATTCCTCCAAAGCACTTTGACCATCGGGATCTCCTTATTACGCAGCTGTCTGACTTGTCGATCAATGATCTCTACTGGAATCTCCTCATAAGACAAGTCATCACTGAGATCCACATCTTGAACCTCCAATATATGCGATGGATCAGACACATACTTCCTCAGCATCGAGATATGGAAAATCAGATGTACATGGATCATGCTAGGTGGAAGAGCCAATCTATAGGCCACATTGCCAATCTTCTCAAGAATCTCAAACGGGCTTATAAACTTTGGTGATGACTTATCCCTCTTCCCAAATCTCATAACACCCCTCATCAGTGAGACCTTAAGGAAGACATGATCACCAACTGAAAAATGTACATCCTTCCTCTTTGGATCAGCAGCTCTTTTGCCTACTGAAGGCAGTCCTCATCAGATCTCTGATCATAGGCACCTTTTCCATAGTCTCTCTGATCAACTCCAGCCCCTCAAGCTACTTCTTTCCTGGCTCCGTCCAATACACTGGAGATCTGCATTTTCTACCATATAGTGCTTTAAATGGAGCCATACCAATAGAAGAGTGATAGTTGTTGTTATAAGAGAACTCAATCAATGGAAAATAATAATCTCAGTTACCCTTGAAATCTAGAACACACAATCCCAACATATCTTCTAAAGTCTGGATTGTCCTCTCTGACTGCCCATCAATCTGTGGATGAAAAGCAGTACTGAACCGTAACTAGGTACCTATGGCCTCCTAAAACTTCTGCCAGAACTGAGAAGTGAACTGCGTACCCCTATTTGATATGATCATCAAAGGAACTCCATGAAGTCGCACAATCTTATCCACATACAACTGTGCGTACTGAGCTGCCGTGTACCTGGTCTTAACCTCTAGAAAATGAGCAGACTTCGCTAACCGATCTACAATCACCCAAATAGAATCATAACCTCTCGAAGTCCTCGGTATACCAACTATAAAATCCATAGTCACCTACTCCCATTTTCATTCTGGCAACTCTATCTCCTAAAGTAGCCCTGATGGCTTCTGATGCTAGAACTTAACCTGCTAATAGGCTAAGCATTTAGACACAAACTGAGCTATATCTCTCTTCATCCCTGGCCACCAATAAACATCTCTCAAATCATGATACATCTTGGTAATCTCTGGATGTACATTATATGCCGAATAGTGAGCCTCTCTCATAATCCGATCCCGTAGCCCATCAAAATCTGGTACACATATGTGCTTCCCACATCTCAGTGTCCCATCCTCTTCTGTGAACTCTGTCATCCTCCCATTTTGTACCTCTCCCTTGAGCTTCAGTACATAAGGATCTATGTCCTGAGCCACTTTTATATCATCAAGTAACAGTGACTTCACCTGAAATTAGGCTATCAGAGCCTGGTTTTGATCCTGGGATCCCAACTCCAACTCTACTCCCAAATCTACTAACTCCCTCATATCTCTGATCAATGGCCTCCTGCCAATCACAATATAAGCTAGACTACCCATCGATTTCTTGCTCAAAGCATCAGCCATTACATTGGCCTTACCCGGGTGATAAAAAATCTCACAGTCATAATCCTTAAGAAGCTTTACCCATCTGCACTGCCTAAGATTCAAATCCTTCTGCTAAAATATATGTTATAGACTCTTATGATTAGTATATATCTCGCATTTCAATCCATATAAGTAATGTCTCCAAATCTTCAAGGCAAATATCACAGCTGCCATCTCCAGATCATGAGTTGGATAATTTGTTTAATGCTTCTTTAACTAACGAGAAGCATAAACAATTACCCTACCAATCTGCATCAACACACATCCCAGACCAATCCGTGAAGTATCACAATACACTGTAAATTTCTCCCCTTCAACTGGCAATGCCAACACTGGAGCACTGGTGAGGCAATACTTTAATGTCTGAAAGCTATGATCATACTCATTAGTCCATACATATCGCTTATGTTTCCTCATCAATCTAGTCAATAGAGCTGCAATCCGAGAGAAATCCTTCACAAACCTCCTATAATATCCAGCCATACCTAGAAAACTGTGAATCTCTGAAACACTAGTAGGCTGGGGCCAATTAGCAACTGCTTCTATCTTCTAAGGATTCACCTTAATCCCATCCTTGCATATCACATGACCAAGGAAGCACACTTCGGTTAACCAGAATTGGCATTTAGATAGCTTAGCATACAACCGATGCTCCCGAAGTGTCTACAAAACAACCCTCAGATGCTCCATGTGCTCCTCCTTACTCCTGGAATAAATAAGTATGTCATCAATGAATACAATGATAAACTTATCCAAATATGACCTGAACACCCTGTTCATAAGATCCATGAAAGTAGCCGGTGTATTATTCAACTCGAACGGCAACACCAAAAACTCATAATGCCCATATCGGGTCCTGAGATCAGTCTTAGGTATATCACCCTTCTTAATCTTCAACTGGTGATACCCAGACCTTAAATCAATCTTCAAAAAATGGCTGGCACTCTGCAGCTGGTCAGACAAGTCATCTATCCTAGGCAACGGATACTTGTTCTTCACTGTCACCTTATTTAGCTGTTTGTAATCTATACACATCCTTAATGAGCCATCTTTCTTCCTCACAAATAGTACTGGTGCACCCCAAGGAGAACTACTCGTTCTGATGAACCCTCTATCCAATAGCTCCTATAACTGCACCTTCAATTCCTTTAGTTCAGCTGGAGCCATTCTGTATGGTGGAATAGATATAGGGTCAGTGCCTGCCTGCACCTCAATCTCAAATTCAATATCTCTATCAGGGGGCAATCCTGGCAACTCCTCAGGAAATACATCAGGAAACTCCTGAACTATCGGTATCTGATCCACAGAAGACCTCTGTACATCCACTACATGTGCCAAATGGCTGGACAACCTTTCCTAATCATCCTCCTGCCCTGGATAGCAGAAACCAGATTAACTCGAAAGTCCCGAATATCACCCTGAAACTCAAACTCTGGCTTCCCCTCAGGCTGAAATCTAACCCTCTTCCGATAACAGTCGATAACTGCTCGGTGCCTCGTCAACCAATCTATACCTAAGATAACATCTAACTCTAGTACAGGCAACTCAATCAGATCAGCATGCAAGATGTTATCATCAATCTCAATCACACAGTTAGGTTAGTAATAATCAACATTAAGACTAACACCATAGGAGTAGCAATCATCAAAGATACATCCAACAATCTCCTTTCCTTATTCAATTTAGGTGCAAAATGTGGTGACATAAATGAGTGAGTAGCACCCGAATCAAATAAAGCATCTGCTACCTCATTCTGAATCAAGATAGTACTTGTAACCACATTGTCTGCTCTCTGGGCCTCCTGGGTGTTGACTACAAAAACTCTGCCCTGACCCCTACCAATTGGAGCCTGACTACCACTGAGAGCCTGACCTTCCTTGCCTCTACCTCTGTCAGAAGCCTCTCTAACCACATTCTGACTCACCTGAACCACTGGCTGAGAAACTGTGACAGATGGCTGCTGATCAGCCCTCAATAGACACCTGTTAGAATAATGGTCCCGCTGGCCACACCTCAAAAAAGCACTACTTTGTCTCTAACACTCCCCTCCATGTCTCCGACCACAAAACCCACAACTAGGAATGTTGGGTGTCTGTACAGCCGATCTCGAAGAACCCTGAGAATATACAGGTGTTGACTGAACTACAGGCGGTCCCCTACTCTGTATCCTCATCTCTGACTACTAGCAGATGATCTCTGATCAAACAGTGGCACTGGCTCTGTCTGCCTAGGATGGGAGCTGTTCTCCCCCCTCCTAATCTGTAATCTTGGACCCTCTTTCTTCTTTTGGTCCCTCTTAGCCCTCTTAGTCTTGTATTTGTCCTCCATCTGTGTAGCCTTGTCAATCACTGTAGTCAAAGAAGTAAACTTAGTAGCCAGTAAAGCATTATGCAGTGCAGCATGAAGACCCCTCCGAAACCTACTAATCAAATCAGCCTCTATAGGTACAATTTGAGTAGCATATCTACTCAGCCTGATAAACTCCTCCGCGTATTCCTCCATAGATCTGTCCCCCTACTCTAACTGCTCAAATCTAACTAGGTTACGGGTCTTCACCCCCTTTGTAATGAACTCATCTATCAAACCCTGTCGAAACTCAGCCCATAAAGGTGGCTGCTCACCATAAAGCCTAGGCTCTATCCTCATAGAAAACCAGGTCCATGCCTTACCCTTCAGTAACAAATCAACCAACTCAACAACTCTCAGCTCTGAACATGGTAGTCTCCTCGCTACCTTCTCTACCTCCTCCAAGAAATCCACAGGATCAGTGCCTCTATCTCCCCTGAACTTAGGTAAGTTTAGCTTCATAAAGCTAAACATCAATACTCCACCCTCCTCTATCACTTTTCGACCTCCCTGTACAACAGGCTCCCTCTGAACCCCTGCTGGCAGGACAGGAGCCGGTACCACTAGAACTGCCTCTGGTTTACAGGTGGAGGCACTACTGCTGGAGCGGGTGGTGGTGGTACCTGTTGTCTCTCCCGTCTCATCTCAACCATCTCTCTCCGTAACTCCAATAAACCCCATACCATCTCTACTCTCCAGGGGTCATCGCCCCTCTCAGAATCCTCTGAAGTCTGTCAGGATCGAAACGGACCCTCTGATACAGTAATCTCCCTCACCAGTGGCTTATTGTAGGCTACCTCTGTCTCCCTGGTATCTCTATCCCTCTCATCAAACATCTCTATAATCTGTCAAGAAAAATGAAAACAGTCTCAGAATATGATAGAAACACAGAATAATAATATATAATAGACAATAACAACAAAAGACGTCAAAGGAAATCCTATGCTCCATGGTATACTTAATTCTATCCCACTATGTATTTAGTCACTATTCCTCTGTAATTCAGGTACTATTCATCTATAATATAGATTCCACTGTTTGTAACATAGAGCTTTGATACCACCTTTTTCATGACTCATTTCTAGATCACGATGATCCTAGGGCACGGGAGATGCCAATGGCGACCGACACCCATAAAACCCAGTATTACATGCACAATCTATAAAGCACAATGTATTATCCATTTTAGTTAGTTACCATTTATTTTGTTATTCTGTCATTCATTCTGTAAATTTCTGCAATTGGTTGTATCAATCCATATCTCATAACAATATAAACATCACATAACTCATATATCATCAAATATCATATATACATGTTCATTTTCTAGCTAATCCATACATACCTCGTGGAGCAGCTAGATTATGAACATCAAAATACAAAAATACAAAAATCTACATCAAATGACTGTAGCAGAAATCTTCGGGTGATAGATGATGGGATTATGCAGCCTACTCCTCTCCTGAAATGGGTAAACAATAAAAAGGTGAGTATATAAGATACTCAGTGAATCTATATGCATCAATAATAAAAACAATAGGTAATAATAAGGCAATGGTACAAATAAGTCAAATCACAATAAACAGAATCTGTAATAGGTCACAGTATAGCCAAAGAATGAAATACAGGCTCGGTATCATATGGAAAGACAGATAAAGGAATGGACTGTATGAAATCATATAATCTCCAGTAAACAGTATGGACCATATGCGAACATATAGGTCTCCAGTAGCATATCAGTATCGGTGAGCATATGACTGATAAGGTCTTATGGCTAGGACCATAACCCCTTCTAGCTAGAGCATCAGTAATACAATGTGCACATCGCCGATAGTGTTTCCCCACTACCCTGTCAAATCGGTAGCTCTATCAAGTCACATAAAGATCAATAACAAGAAACAGTATATCAATGGATACCATTATGCAACAATGGCATCCTTCATATCAATAATCTCAATAGCAGTCAATTCAAGTATCAATATGATCAATGGCAATGCCATAGGTAACATATAATCAATGACAAATGGTTTGGCAATTAAGAAAGACATAGAACAAAAGTTGGCTCGGCAAAGGAATACAGTAGGCCAATTGGCATGCCAACATCACTGGTAATAATGGCATTCAAATGGTAAGCCTATGGAATACAAAGCAATAGGCCAAAGATAAATAAGCTAGGCATTTTATCAAACACATGGTGGCCATACAATGGCAAGCCAATAGGTTAGGTTAGGGTGCAAAAATTGACTTGCCCAATTCAACCAACAATAAGCTACATTGACAATAATCACATAGGCATCAAAGAAATAATAATAAACAACATTAAATGGGGTCAAATTAGCTATGGAAACTAAGGAAAAAATCAAACAAAAATAGGCATAGGTAAATGAGGTTCGGCCAAAATGGGGCTTCCAAACCAAGTTTCCAATTTCAATTTTAACACAAATGACATGTTATTATATGCATATTAGACTCACCTAATGCTTCAAATTGCTTTGGAATCAAGCTTTTCACCCAAATCTTCCAATTGAGCCAAATAGCACACTTATTTCAACAATTATGTTCTACATCAATTAAACCATCAATTAATCACCTATTCACATCCAATTAACATATTCTAACATCAATTAATAAAATCAAACACTAAATTATCAAAATCTTTCTTACAACTTCAATATAGCTAGACAAATTAGGCCAATTAGCATCAATTGATGCAATCTAACTACAAACCCATCAAATTCAACTCCTAAATCATCTAAATGAACAATAAAATCAAACAAATTAATTTGTTACCTCAAATTGATGTTCTTGCTGAAATGGTGATGGAAGAATTACTTGATTTCCTTTGTGCTTCTATGGAAGAAATGAGTTGGAATTGGAAGAACAAGACTTAATCTTAAGTTTTCTTTGAATTTTCTTTAAGAAATTTGCTATAGAAATGGAGGAAGAACAAAGAAATGGTTTGGCCTCCCTTTAGGAAGAAGAAAAAGATGAAGAAAATGGCTAAGTGTTGGAATATAAAGAAAAATCAAATTGACAAATTACAACTTAATCCCCAAATTTCCATAAGTTATACTTTGGTCCAAAATCTTCTATAATTTATTTTGTCAATTCCGTCAGGAATTAGAATTTAAAGTGGGGAGTCATTAAGTTTATTTTAATTTATACTTATTTATAAAAATAGTTCCGGAGTCATTCTGTAACCCCGACAGATCCATTTTCACTATTCACCTTAAACTTCCATTTATTTATGATTTTGCCATTACTTACTTTTTCAGTGTTCCTAAATGATTTTCACTTCTTCTTTTTTTTACCAAAATTACACATGAATTATGATGATCTTTTACCCCCAGGTCAACGTCAGAAATTTTTCTATTGACTGGACTGCTATTTTCTCAACAATGTTCCCAACACCGCCGCTTTCCGAAAAAGTAATAAGTTGGCTTTTTAACTGTGTCTCTAAAATTATTTCCCATCATTTCAAGACTTTTGAACCACATACTAAGAATTAATTCATGCATGTGAGTTAGAAATTTATAGGGTATTACACAAAAACTCTTATGTGCAAGAGAAGAAGTTTTGGCCAAATGTAGAAGAAGTAAGAGAGAGAGATCGAATTCTTTTGGTGCAAGAATAGGGTGTGAAATTCGGCCAACCTATTGTGTTTTATTCCTAGGGTTAATGAATTATGATCACATCATATTTCCTTGGCTCTTGGATCAATTAGGTTTTAATCTAACTGTTTAAGTTAAAACATTAAGCCTAATGACAATAATGCCATTAATGAAAGGTCAAAAACACTACTTTGACCTTGGACTTATTGATCCTAGTATTAACACAATCCAATGGTCTTAATTT
Organism: Aleurites moluccanus; assembly: GCA_948193065.1. Classification (NCBI taxonomy): domain Eukaryota; kingdom Viridiplantae; phylum Streptophyta; class Magnoliopsida; order Malpighiales; family Euphorbiaceae; genus Aleurites; species Aleurites moluccanus. The sequence goes on along the minus strand of CANXYC010543516.1, from coordinate 5,179 downwards.
AATTAAATACATCACATGTAAATAATTAAATTAAATAATTAATTTAATGATATTAAATTATTGCAAAACTCCATAATTAAATATATGAATTAAATCTCATTTAATTATAATTTAATTAACTAAATCACTTATTATTTGAATCACTTCTATGCGTGTGACCTAATAGGTTTCCCAATTAAATGGCAACTGAAGTCCTTAATAATTTCCTTAAATTAATTTAGAAAATTCTTAAGTGGAATTCCTATTTCCAAAATAAGAAACTTCCATAAAAGGTAATCCTTGTCCAATAAGGATTATGTGAATTAAACTACTTTAATTCATAATCAATTCTCCAATTGAATCTTTTTAACTCAAGTAGTTCACGAGTGGTATCTTGCCATACATCATGACCCTCAAATAATTAAAAATTGCTAATGGTAAGCAGAAACCCCTTACACATGGACAATATTATGATACTAGTTCCTTAAAGCCCTTTTACCAAGTTCAGTTTAATGTATGAACATTATGTTAACTCCACTAAGCTGGCTACACCACACTTAGCCCGAATAGTAGTTCCTTGTAATCCGAGTATCATTACTAAAATGATTTCCTTAGAGACTATCTCTAAGTACTATCCACTTTGGCCAAAGATTTCCAGTAATGATCTCATATAAGAGGCTTTAGGTAAAATCCTCCTTCTAACAGGAGTTATGATATCCTTTGTTGACTACTTAAATATCTACGAGTGCCTCAAACTATACCTAATGTCCACTCTATAAGCAGACCCATTAGGAGAGCAAGGTATGGAATCAAAGTATAGCATCTTCACTCTAGATCACTCTTAAGCATCTAAAGTCTAAGGACATTTGCACATTTCCATGTAGAGATATGTCATTAACATTGTTTAGATTTCCATATGACTATCTCTTGCGATCACTCTGATGCACTTACTACTCCTAGTAAGCATCCATATGCTATACTTAGATATCTCAATGTCAGCATCTTTATGAGATCAGATGATTTGATCAAATCAAATAGTAAACGCATGTACTACTATTTCTGAATCAATAATATCCAATCTCATTGATTCTATGACTAGGAAAATTTAGGTTAAAACATAATTACACATGATAAGCATCTCACTATCATGAATGCCTTCATGCTATGTTTATACCATAGACTTTATTAAATAGTTATACAATATTATTCTAAATAATAATAAACACTGATTAATAAATAATGCCTTTTTATTAATATATTTCTAAAAATATCATTACAATGATTGTCTTTAGAGTGCCTACACTAACAGCAAGCACATGTACTCTATATGGAGATCGTAGTACTCCTGTTCTATTTATGGATGTCGTTAGAGTCATATTTTGTTTCTCTGTTGTTTTGACATTTATATTGCTTACCCTACATAAATATATGTATTTGTGATGTGTTAATTCTTGTAGGCACTTCTGACCTCTGATTTCTAACTTATGTATTTTGATCTTTGATTTTGATTTTGATATGTATATGACATTTGATTATATATTCTGATATCTGTAATATAAACTATGTTTGTTATATATATAAATAAAGATAGCACTTTGAACCTCTGATCTGATTCTGAACCTCAAGTATGACATATGCATAATTCATTGAGTTGAAGGCTCACCCTCCTTCTGTTGTGATTTTCAAGTGTTAGACTGGTCGGTCCAGAGACCGAAGATAGAGCTTATTGACTTCTTTATCCAAGAAGCTTTAATAACCAGTACTTGGAGTGTTAGAGTAGATATGTGTTTGTTGTGTGTCTAATGTAATGTTAGTATATGTATGTTATATGTGTATGGTAGATGGTTTTGAATGTTATATTGAGTATAGATTACTCCTAGAATGATTATATATTGAGACATGATGAGTTATGACTGATTTTGAGGTGTTAAACATGTGTATGTATAAGTTGGTTGAGTTTGGACAAGTTAGAATGGAGAAAATATGATAATTCTTCACCCCTTGGAAATGTTTCACCACCTTGAAGAAAGTTTTCACGGGAGTGAAGACCTTTTCATGGGCATGAAATATTTTTCACCACCGTGAAATACTTTCTGTGTAAATTGGCCAATTCTTCAGCTTTGTCTTCACAAGCGTGAAACGTCCTTTTACGGCTATGAAGAAGTGTTTCGAACCCAACGTAAACAGTGGCTTTTACAACCATGAAACCTATTTACGGACTTGAAAGTATTGGGCCTATAAATATCTGACCCTTCTCCTTCATTTTCAAACTTCATTTATTTTGTTCTTCTTCCTCTCTTTCTTTATAAATACACCTCACTCACCCATAAATTTATTAAATTCTCTTCTCAAACACTTATTTTATCTCTATTAACACAAGAATCAAGAATCAAACCTTGAAGAACATCAAGATTTCAAGATTTCAGATTTCTCAAGAATCTACATTCTAGGGTTTCAAGGTATTTATTCCAAACTCCAATCTAAGCTTAAAATAAGTCAATACATAGTTAGAATATATGATTATGAGTTATGAATAGATGTTTAAGAGCATCAATTGGCATTTATTATGGATTATAGCAAGACATATATATGGTTTTAGGGTTTTGGGTGAATAGTAGCTATTCATCCCAAACTTTCACATTTCTTTAATAAGTGATTAAATTAATGCTAGAAAATATATTAGGATTCTAAAAGATGATTATAATCATAAGAATTTACCATGTATGAACATTTTTGGGCTTGAACCCTAATTATGAGTATTTGGGGATTTGGCATATGAGAGGAGAATTCAAGGAATATAGAGAAGATTATTGAATGTACAAGTAATTAAGGGAAATACAAAGATAAATTTCTTTGAGGTAAGTATGAACTATGTTAATATATGTTGCTATCCATTAATTGTGCATGCTACTCTTTTTTTACTTCATGAAATCTTTCTTGAATTCATTATTGATGAACCTAAACCTATAAATTTGAAATTTGTAAACTATGAATTGTTGAAACCCTTCTAAATAACCCAATTGCATGAATGACTTAGTTGTTGTTTTCTTAGACTAAGATCATTATATACTTATTTGTGTGATGGAATAACTAAATGTAAATATGTGATTATGGTCTTGTGACCATTATGTTTCTTAATAATATGTCCAAGTTATATAATCCATTACCCATATGTAAATAGAACACTCCTCCCAATGAGAGTTAGTTCATTAGTCTAATGTGCACATCGAGAACCCAACTGACAAGGTTTTTGTTAGTGTCCCTCTTAGTTGGGGACTAGAAACACTAGGCATGTATCCTGTGCAAGCACATGGAGATGCTGAGGTGACAAGGTGCATCGATATTCTATGTTATGATCTATTCTGAGTTCTATTTCATGATATGATTTGTAGTGCCATTCTTTATGGGCATTCACGTGTTAAAGAAACCATGATCGTTCACGTTATGATTTTTTGTGTCATGATTCTGATAATCTCTTTCCTTATGATATTCTAAAAGTATATTGAATATATGTTCAAGTTCATACTTATCCTCTATATCTTCGTGATACTTATAAGCATTAGTGTGGTTTATATCTTACTGAGTTAAAGGCTTACTCCTTTTCTGTGAATTTCAGGTGATAGTGTAGCTCAAGAATGAGCTAATATAGAAGACAGAGCTTCTTGATTTATTCCTCCAAGAAGACTCTATGTAATTCTTTTGATATATATATATATTATTTTGTATTATGACATTTACATGTATGAGGAGTATACTCTAGAGCTCCATAGTTAGATGTTGAGGATGATTTTATTTTAATGTCTGAATTGATACATTGTGAGTTACCCTTGTTCCTTATTAATGTGGGATGCATCATTTGATCGGTAAGGAACAAGAGGAAATCATATGCTGATATAAGGAAACGCATGAATGATGATTATATGATTCATAGAATTGAATATTCATTATGATAATTATGTATGATGTGGATATATGTTATGTACGAGATCCATGATATGTGAGTTCTACGGGTTTATGGTGGCCTTAAGCCTACCCTTGCCCTAGGACCATCGCACCACTGGAGTTGGGGTGTGATAAAAGCTATTTGAAAGTATATATTATGTTCATTTTTGATATTTTTTGTTATTAATTGAGATGTAATCCTCTTAGAGCTCCATAATATTTGAATGGTTGTAATATTCTTTTAGGTTATCATTTATTCATTTTGGATAGAGGACCTTATTTGCCTTTGATCCATAGCGAACAAGCTGATTATATTTTGATGGTTATATCATATGATGATATTACAGGTTGATGATGTTTATGATTTGAAATTGTGGATTGCTATAGATATTGTATTGCCACAAGTTAGGTTGGTGTGTTCTGCGGGTTTTTGGTGGCTTTAAGCCTACCCTGCCTTAGGACCATCACATCTCTATTTTTAGGATGTGATATAATCTCAAAGGGTTTGGATAAAGGATAAGGATGGGTTTGGGTAAGGCTAGTTTTCGAGAAGGTCATTCGGTTTCACAATCTATTATAATAGAAAAACTCTAGTGGCTAAATCAAAAGATAAAAACCTTTGGTTGTGTAATACCCTATAAATGCATAACAGGTTTTAGTGAAAAAAATTCTCAGTATATAGATTAAAATTATTGAAATAACCAATAATAATTTTAGAAAACCAGTTAGAGCGAAAATGAAAAAAAATTTCGGAAAACGTCGGTACCGATATCGCCGCCGTAAAAATAGCGGAACAAACGACGGATAAATTTTTGAATTTGGATAGAGGATAATTGATAAGTAATATTCATGTGTGAATACAATAAAAAGAAATTTGAGAAAATGTTGCAGAACGCTCACAAAACGAGCAAAAAAGTATTTTTCGGTGAATAGTAAAATTTGTCGGTCCGAGTTTCAGAATGACTTTGAAACTATTTTTATTAAATAATATTAATTAAAATATGATTTTTAAGTATTCACTTTGAGTTCTAATTCCCGACGAAACTTTTGGAATAAATTACCGAGCGAAAAAGGACCAAAACTAAATTTTGAAAAATTTGAGGACCAAAGCGTAATTTGCCTATTTTGTCTTATTATATAAGGCAAAAATGGGCAAATTTTCTGCCATTTGCTCTTCTCACCCGTGACCATTTTCCTCTCATTTCCTTTCTTCTTTCTTTGATTTTCTAAGTTAGATTTGTGAAGCAAAGTTGTTCCA